>VWZP01010162.1:1298204-1320455 GCA_013396995.1 Dicaeum eximium
GGGAAGGAGGGGGCAGTGGGGGCATGGAGGGAAGAACAAGAAATTGAAGTGGAATAAACAACTAAGAGTAACCCTTTTTTATCCACAAACAAATCTTACAACCAGCATGTGTTCAGTGAATTACACTCCACTTGAGCTGGAAAACATTAAGGATGCTTGACGCAGTCTCTGAGACTGTGCTGAAAATAGAGATGTGGTCCATGCAGATCGGTAGGTAGCCATTCCTTTTTCCTCACAGCTAGGGATGTGCCATTTTGCCTTCATTACAAATGCAGACTGTGTGCTTGGCCAACAAACACACTGACTCTAAATACTGAAAGTGACACGATCAGTATAGTTAGATCTACTGTGCTCCCCTGTTTGTCCTTGGATAGGGTCTCTTAAATCAACTATCACATCTTTTTCTCATGAAGGACTACACTTGAAATGTTTCCTTGTATGCACTGCAGTTCCCCTGGTATTGGAACTCTACTACTCAGTTCAATTTGTCGGCATGACTGTTTGTGTGATATGGATTTCAGTTTGTGCCATGCTTTGATACCACACTGCATTATTTGCCACGAGCCTCTAAATCACTTCAGCAGTGTCACTGAGTAATTAAAGAGGTGGTTAAGTCAGAAGCACAAGTACAAATCAGAAACTTTCTTTCTCAAAACTGATTCTTCCTCTTGAATCAGAAAACAAGTTCTCCTATTCACAGGAAGATCTGCCTTGGGAAAGATTAACTGTTAGTGTCATCTGTCAATCCACAGTGAGTCACTACAACTTTCTTCAGCTTCAGAAAAAACTCCCAAAGAAAAATGTGAGTAGCAGGTTGTTGGCACAGATGAATCCACACTCACTCAGGATCAGGCATTTTGTCTGGAAATAGAGAAAATATTTCTCTGTCTCAGCCATTAACTTGAAGCAACCACAGATGGCCCATTATATTACATATGCATTTATAAGAGAACAAACCCAAAGAAACACCTTCTGTAGAATAATATAGAGCCTAGTTACCAACAGAAGTTTTCCAGAGTGAAAGAAAATTACACATATTGTTCTGAGGGATGGGAAAAAAATAGTGACAAAATCAGATTTTAAGGACCTTCATAAACATGCCACTTCTGCGAAAGATCAGGCCAATGCACGCAATACTTGGAATTTTTTAAAATTTGATATGTTCTTCAAGTTAATCTGTATGATACAGCTGTGTCTACTCTAGAAATTAAAGATGCTCAGAATCATATTACCTGACATAGAGTCCCACTGCCATATCCACAGTACTGCAACCTTATACAACAGAGCCAAGCAGACACAAACTCTGTCCTGGGAAATGGTTTGGGACCATATTAACTCCTGAACTATGCTCAGGATTGTTTCTTCATGTCCCAGCAAGAAACCCTTCTAACAAGTTAGCAGGAAAAACAGCTGAACATAGCTCTCTTGATTAGCATAGTACAGTTACAAGGCAAGTGTTCCTAAAATTATTTCCAGCAAGAGGTATGAAGACTGAATATTACTCCTACACATTTACATATTAGGCAGAACCAGTATTCCAGAAATCCTGCAGTTAACAGTTTGTGATTCTAACTGAGCATTGGTAGCACCTTGAGTCTAAATGTCTAGATAGTACTTGTGCAACTTACTTTTTCTTCCATTTTAAAACACATATTTTTCTTTGGTCTCAGACTTTTGTCTAATCTCATTGGTAATATTCAAATGTTCATTTTTTTTCTGTGGACATTGGAGGAGCTGCACACACGATTTCAGATTTGCAGCAAGTCTAACCACACAGAATTTAAGATGTCCTTCTTTACCTATAAAGCCCATTAAAATTTTGAACGTTAACTCAACGTGGTCTCAGCATATGGACAGTGACTTTGTTTGGCATTCGCCTTGCACCAGTAGAGTCACCACACTTGAAAATGGAGATGCTCTGGCTGACAGTGCTGAGATTGCCCTAAAGCAATCTGGAAACAATAAGCATGCAGTTTTCATACAACATGCATACATGAATACACACGCAGAAGTGGCAACATGGAATCTTAGCTCATAGGAAAGAGCAGCTAACATTTGAATTACTAACTACAAGGTCATTACAAATAATGAACATTGTCAGCTAAGAACTATATATCTATAGTTCATATCCAGATGTATAGAAATATCTGTAGATTTATCTACACATCTGGACCCCCACACTGAAGTCATTGTGCTCTATGTGCACTCCATTACCATGTGTATTGTTCTCAAGATAATAAAGAGTTTGTTGTCTGGCCCAGACTACCTTCTCTGTAGACACTAACATCCATCCACAGTCACATCTTTACAAGAGAATAAATTTTTAATTACGAAATGTCACTTCAAACACAACAGACAGTCCTTTTGGTTTTTCCACAGTAAAACCTAAAACCAGGATGAATATTAGAACTAGTAAGTATAACAGGACTTAAGATATGTTTTCAGTTACCAGCAAAGCAAAATAATCTTGGTATGATCCTTGGAGTAATTTCTTTCAACTTTAACCCAACCTATGCACCAAACCATGAAGACTCACTCACTAGGCTCTTGTTGGAGAGGGGTGCACAGGCCAAGAGCTGGCATGGACAATGGAAACACTGCAATCTTCAGTGCAAATCCAGAAAGCACTTAAATAAATCCAATTATAAAGCAAAACTTAGATATGACAAATAAGAATAGAGGTGATCGTTTAATGTTTTTTTTTTCTTTCAGGATAAGAGTACCTTTACACTGCTATTGAACAAAGTGAAAATTCCTCCATCAGAATGAAATAAAAATATGTTAAAATCTTGTTCCACACAGAAATTGATCAGACTAAAATTATCTTTAGAAGGTTACATTTCATGTTAGTGACTCACAGTAATGAAGACATTTAAAAGGTCAATAATTAAGCTGCTAGTGGTCATGAAGTTATACAACATTTTTTAAAAAAATTAAATTTGGTGTAATACTTACTTTTATTAAAGATAAGCCAGTTGGCATTAAGTCAAGCTTAATATGTCATTAAAAAAAAAAAAAAGTTTAATTTTCTCTTGGGTAGAGGAATTTGACATTCCAACACTGCACAATGACTCATCTACCTGACCAGAATGCACTGGAAAAATCTGCCTCCAATAATAACAAGCAGCATACTGAGGCAATTATGATCAATTTGACTGTAACTCCTGTCTTACAGATCCTCTGGAATATTCTTGAAGAATCTTTTTTACCAGAAGTGTCACAGGGGCAATGACAGGGGAAAAAGTAGTGATATCCCCTGGATATTAGTATAGTATTTGAAGTGTTGATTATATTAAATTAAACAAAAAAATGCACCTTATACAAAAACAACAGAAAAACAGTGTTGCCTACTAAATTCATGAACAGCCAGCAGGACTGAAATCAAACCATTTCTTTAAATAGATAGCTATTTTTCTGCATTAAAGGTTTGGCCCAAATCTAAGCTATAATGGAGCTGAAAGCGCTAATGGTTAGAGAATCAATGTTTCTCCTAAATGTTAAGGCAGAGAAGGTTGCAGAACATCTACATGTAGCTGAGATATTAATCCATATAATCATGCAGTTCTCTGTTTCCGTGGCAACCATTAGAGAAGAGTTTTCACCCAGAAGGAATTTTTCTTTATGGTACTGCTGAAAAGCTGCCACTGGAACAGCGTTGGTTATCTGTTGCTCACAGCACAGGAAATTCAAGGATAGGTATAACTACACTCTAACCTTGAGAGAGGCTAAGCCCATTGAGACCTGAGGGTAAAAGTCAGGCAAATCCACATGGCTGGCCTGGAGTATCTAAATTTGCATCCCCTTTCACTCAATTTCCCTCCAAAACCCCACAACTGGAAATAGGTGCACACAAGTTAAGATTCATTTCACCTGAACGAGATCATCATAATGAAAGGGAAACAAATTTGAAAGAATAGAAGCAATTCCACGTAAGAAACACTTGGCATCAGCTACGAGCAGGTCCAGCCCCTCCTCCAGATGTGGTGTGTGTTGTTCTGGCAGCCTGGCCACCCACCCCTGGGTGCCTCCTCCCCTGCAGTCCAGCCAGCCACCCTGCATACAGATGGAACAGCTGGAAGGAGCCAAGGCATGAAGTTTATATATCACAATTTGGGAATGAACCAAATAGCATGCTATTCTCACATAGGGCATTAAAAAAACCAAAACACACCATTTTTGTAAGGACATACTTTATGGTGCATTTGAAGGAGTTCAGACTTCCACAAATATTAAAGAACTGTACTTTGAACATGAAAAACTGTCATTTAATGTTAGATTAAAGCAGCTTCCAAGGAATATGGCCTATGCTATACCATAGCAAAATGTAGATCCTACAAGCATCTTCCTGAAGAACAAAGCCCCTGGAGTGCCCTCTCCTGAAACACCTCCCAGATTTCATCTCATCTCTTGAAAGCTTTCTCACAGCCTCCCATAGCCTGTATTACCAGCAGGGCAAGAGGTAGGTCCAAGCTATTAACTGATGCCTTACAGCAGATCAAGAAAGACAGGCTGAATCTCAGGTTAAAAGTTTCCTGAAGAAAACATGAAAAAACTGATTCATCAAATACTCTACAAGAAAGGCCAGAAAACAGGGCTACATATTAAAGCTGATTGTGATAGTTGTCTGTGGCAGAACAGCATTTTACAAACCACTGCAGAGTCTGCACTCTTCCATTTTTTGAGGCAGATCAACAGCTTACATCATGAAACAGAAATCATATTATTACAAATCAGAAATATTCTCAGACTGAGGAGGAAACTAAAATGTCAGTAACATGAGATTTTACCCCATAATCCAATTATTTATTTTTAAAAAAACCAAATTATATTAAGGGATCATTTTCCCCAACTACTCCAAACAGCAGGTCAGCTGAAAGCAAAGCATGCTATCATACTGACATGCTCAGTTTTATTACGAAGCATGTATATTTTGAACTCTTGACATTGATGTGTGATAAAAATAACAAATTTCTGTCCATTTGCCTGCTGTAACCAGTACACTAATACTGCAATATGTGAGTTCTAGTAACTGAAATAACCTCTAGCTTAAAAGTATGACAAAATAATACTTTCATAACAAGCAAGTAGTAAAGTGGTAACTCAGATACACATATCCAAAAACTGTAAACAGACAAAGAAAACCAACTACAAGAATACAAAACATCGCTTCCCCACTGTCTTATGGTTCAGCACACAGAAGTTATCTGTGTTTGCTTGCTATCTGTGCTGGAATACAGGATAAGAAGTATGCAGAAGTCTTTTTAAAAACAAACAAACACACACACAAAATACCAAAAAAAACCCAAAAAACAAACAAACAAAAAAAAAACCACCCACAAAAACCAAACACAATTATTTATTTTTCCAACTTAAACAAGCTTCCATAATTGTCTTTTAATTCTAAGATCACTCTGGATGCTTACACAGAAAATTAGCTGGTTGAAGTTTATGTGGTGGGTTGACCCTGTACCCTCCTCAGCTGGACAGAGGTGAGAAAATAGGATGCAAGGCTCATGGAAAAAGGTCAGGGAGCAACCATTCACCAGTTTCACAGGAAAAACAGGCTCAGCTTAGGCGAATCAGCTTAATTTATTACCAGTCAAACCAGAGATGGGTAATGAAGAGTCGCTGATGGGCTTGGCCGTGGCCAGTGGCAGATCTGTCTTTGAGCCACGTGGTACTGGCTCTGTTAGACACACAGGAAGTTTCTGGTAGCTTCTCACAGAAACCACACCTGTGGCCCCCCACTACTAAAACCTGGCCATATAAACCCAGTACATATTAGTAAATTCTCACTGCTCAATGAAAATGTAATTTGTTGAAAATATATCTGTTTATGTATGACTGCCACCCACATCAGCAGGTGGAGAACGCCAAATCAAAATACTTAAAAGTTCTAAATTGTAACACCTGGAATGACTTAAATTTTGGATTCATTAATAATAAATATTCACATTTAGCTAAAAGGAGCAAATGCATGATTAATATCTTTTGTACACCTAAAAATTTACTATGTGAAAGCATATTTGTAAATATTCCTCTGATCATCTTCTCCTTACACTTTTTTCTTCCTGAATTAAAGAGAAACATTAAACTATCACTACGACAGAGATGGGAATAACTCATTATAAAATATTTATTTTTTTAGTCAACTAGTTTTGTTTTTCTAAACAATTTTATGGTACATCTTGCTAAATTCTACAGGAACTCAGAAACATAGTCTGTAAACAGAATTTAGTTTCTCAGTTTAGTTTCCCAGTTCTCAGTAGGACAGAAATAGATTTCTAGGGAGCTGAAACAACAAACCTATTACCTTCTCATTTATTAAAAATACAAAGGTTGAATACATTTCCACATCTTCTACACAAATACTCAAAAGGAATGTAAAATTTAAGTAAAATATTTTAATAACTCTACAATGCATCCGTTTTGATTCAATGGGATATGTTTTGGACCTCAGGACTTCTAGACTGCTGGTTGTTCAGATGGCTCACTCACATTTTTTGTATCAACAAATAAACAACAAATCTCTACCAGGGGATCATTTCAGCAGTCTGGGCATGGTTTTTCTCTTTTGTAAGAGACATATAAATGAGGTAGCTGTAATAAGTTGTAAAAAGTGACAGTTTTCTTAAGTGATTTCTAATGTATTTTTTCTAGAATTTACCAAGTCATTAAAAAACTGATCTCTATTAAAAAGCAAATTCTTCATAGACAAATAAACTGAAATCCCTTTCATGTCTACATAGTGGGAGAAAAACTCAAAGGCAATCTTCACTTCTATTTGACTAGAAATTCAAGTTGAAACATCATCATCATCTCATTTCTCATTAAATCCAACCATGCAAATACTTAATCAGTGACCTGTCAAACTCCTCCTCATGACAGTACCAGTATCAACAAATGATGCCCTGAGGTTTCAATATGCATTGACTTTTCTATTACTCCACTTAGTGATAAACCCAAAACCAGAAGATAAACCGTGACCTACTTCTTCCATTTTACAGATTTCATTTACTGCCTCTAGTGATAACCAGAAGACGACTCTCCAGGGACTACATCAGCATCTGAATCCAAGAGGGAAAATGAACGTAATCCCAAACTCTTAACTTGCAAAGCTGAAATTTGGTCCCTGAGAAAAGATCATCCTTGCACATACTGTATGGGACAACCATCTGTCTGAATACATCCACAGAGAATATTTTTGTCCGAACAGCTACCAAAATCCTCAAACAGAACATAAAACTTGCTCAAAATTAAACAAAATAAGCATTCTAAAACTACCATTATGCAAAAAACCACACCCCAAAACAGAACAACAATCTCCTGCAGCATTACTTATTAACTTAAACTGAAATGCATCTTCCTGTCATTAGGCAATGAAATTCAGTATATTTCCTCCTCCTTCATATCAATGATAATTATTCAAACTTGTTCTACTTTGTGCTGTGCTTACATCTTTTGATAGCTTTAAGTTCTGGGGAAAAAGGGGAAAAAATTGGTCTAAAATACAGGACATCAACAAAACCAACATGCTCACAATCCTCCATGCAAACATCTACAAGGGTATTACTTGGCACATCACTCATACAAGAACCAGAAACCCGTATCAAATGGGTTCACAAGAGATAAAACACTGGGCCTAGAAAGATAACAAATACAAGCACTGTCTTTAGGGGATAATGTGGTGAGATCCTGCATGTCCATGAGCTAAACTAAGCTACAGAGGCAGCTGAAAGGATAGAAATTACACTAGCATATATTTTAAGGGAACTTGCTGTTAAAGGACCATTGAGATTTGCACTGCTCAGACAGCAGCTGAGGGATCAGTGAGTTCTTCCCAAAGTATTCAAATATGTATTCATAACATGTCCACATTGACAGTGGTGACAAATTCAAATTGTTTAGTTACATTAACATAATCACTCAGAACAAAAATTGAAAAACAAAATAAGACATAAATATAATGTCCCTGAGAGAATACAGCTTTTATTTCATTTTCATTAAATCTAATTGTCTAATTTACTTGCAGGTTCTTTAAAAATGAATTCTAGATTCAGAGATATTAATATGCTATTTAAAAATAGAGTTTAGTGATTCCAAAAGAACCTGAACTAGATTTTTGTAAAGAATTAACAGGATTCCCACTTCACTGTAAAGTTACAAAGTATGGAATGACTCCAAAATTACTGAGCTATTCACCACATTAAATTGACAACCCCATACAGTGAAACTATCAAGTGAACACTCTGCAGCCAATATGCTCAAAGGGACATATCAGATCCAAATGAAATGTCCAGGTAATTAAAAATCTAGAAACTAAATTAAAACATCACACTATGTTTCAGTCTATATCTAAGGATATATTAAATACTAAGTACCCAGGAACACCAAAAAGCAGAGACATAACATACTTCTCTTATACAATGGTAAATCCAACTAGCTTGGTATCTCCTCCCAACATTCACAAGAAATTCAATTTTTTTCAGAGGTGTAAAGCAGAAAATAAATTTATCTGTATTCTGAAGTATTAGAGATGCTTTTACAACTCATTGGTAATGAAATGCATTAGATCATAAGCAGTATTTTTAAGATTCTTCTTCAAATACAGTAACTCCATTTGCAGCCAAATCAACATGAAACAGAGCTAGTGAAATGGCTTTTGCACAGTGATAAACAATTTCTTCCTTGTCTACATATCTGTCCATGGAAAGTGATAGAGTATTACATGAGAAAACTCAGAGATCATCTGATGGTGATGGTGATCATAATGATGATCATCACTACAAGTTCTGTCAACAGTGCTTGAAAAAATCTACACTGATACCCAGAATGAAATCCCAGCAGCTGAGACAGTGGTTTATAAGGGGATCGTCTTAGGAGAGGGTTTGGATATTTTTCAGGCATAAAAATGGAATATATGGAAATAATTTTATGTAGTAAAATTAGTTGCTAGAACAATATGGAATAGCATTGACAGAAGAGTAATTGTAGTGCTCTTAACAAATAGTACTTTGAAAGCTACCAGTTAATAGCAGCTAAAAAGCTGAATTAATCTACAATTTTGTGGACAAAATAAGATGTTATGTAAATTATTTCTCATCTTCAAAGTTGTCTGCAGACAAAGCTCATTAAAAACAGTTTTATGCCAGTGCCACTCCTCTGATGTCAGCTAAATTTTTCCCAATGCATACTTCCACATGTGTGATTGATGTCAGACCCAATAACCAGCTAATAACAGTGAAAATAAAAACTTTCTTCTCTTTCTTTCTAGGAAGTACAAAACCTGCAGAGGGTGCAATGTAACTTAAGTTATGGTAAATCACTAGATTCAGCTTCTTTCCATTTTTAGCATCAACTGGAAGTTTCACAGTAACACAAGCTTCAATGGCAGAAATTCAAAACATAAAAGTCTGGTAAAAGGGAAAAAATAATCAATATTGGTGATTGAGAAAGGGGAAGAACAATCTTAAAATAAAGATGCCTGCTTCTGTAGAAATAGTTCACTCGGTTATAATAAATATACTTGTGTTGGAATTGCATTAAAAGGTTAGATAAAATTGTCATGAAGTGCATTTGACATGACATGTTTTTTGTTAGTATTTTTATAACAATTGGAAAATGGAATTGAACTTGGCTGCAGTGGAACAAATAACAAAACCTCCACAGAAGTAAATTACAACACAAAAAGGAAGTTCAAAATTCAAACAAATTACAGTTCAATTCCAAATATAATAAGAAGATTGAAAGAAAATTGAGAAAAGTGTTTCACAGGTCAGAGACATCCCATTGTAGTTTTTCAATTCAGTAGCAGTTGTACAAGGGTTGTGTTGCCATAAAAATCCCGTTGCTGGGAATTTCTCTAAATGGACTCAGTAGAAAAGAGCAAGCTAGAAACAGAACCATACGTGCTGAGAAGGTGCCTACCAAACACTAACAGGCTATGGAGGTTTGTTGTCCTGTTGCCTTCTTAAGACATGCAAGAAGACCCAGAGCCTGTGGCACGTGTGTAAGGCCCCCAGGCCATGTCAGTGCCAGCAAGGGGCTGTGCAGGTCAGTCCCCATCCCAGGTGCCCGTGGCAGCTGCACCAGGTGTGCCCTTGCTGCTGGGGGACCCCTGAGGGATTCTGTGCACACCTGCCCAGGGTCACTGTCACACCAGGTGTGCCCTTGCTGCTGGGGGACCTGTGAGGGACTCTGTGCACACCTGCCCAGGGTCACTGTCACACCAGGTGTGCCCTTGCTGCTGGGGGACCCCTGAGGGATTCTGTGCACACCTGCCCAGGGTCACTGTCACACCAGGTGTGCCCTTGCTGCTGGGGGACCTGAGAGGGACTCTGTGCACACCTGCCCAGGGGTCACTCACAGACCAGTGCAGCTCCCCTGGGAGCCAACAGCCAGGCTGGGCTCCACACGAGTGACTGGGAGTGACAGCGTGTGAAACAGTGTCTGTGTGACAGTGTGTGTGTGTGTGATTGTGTGTGACAGCGTGTGTGACTGTGTGTGTGACAGTGTCTGTGCGTCTGTGTGACAGTGTCTGTGTGACAATGTCTGTGACAGTATGTGTGTGACAGAGCATGTGTGACAGTGCGTGTGTGACTGTCTGTGACAGCGTCTGTGTAACAGTGTCTGTGTGTGTCTGTGTGACAGCGTGTGTGTAACAGTGTCTGTGTGACAATGTCTGTGACAGCGTCTGTGTGACAGCGTCTGTGTGACACTGTGCACCTGCAGGGGTGGGAATGGCGGCAGGAGACATCAAATGTACCATGTGTGTATCTGCTTTTAATAATGGCCTTACTCTAGGCATAGTAAAAGCTTAATTGATAAAAGTTGTCCTAATACATTTTCACTGCAATCTGTCTCTCTCTGACCCATTCCCTTATCAGGGAAAAGAGAATTTACAAGCATGTTTGGATGCTCTAAATGAGATCAGGACTTAATCTCCTGCATACCCTGACACGCATTACAACACCTGCAGAACAAAGTATTTTGTCAACATGTGAATTTGTTCTTTATACAACTTGTCTCTGAAAATGTACTCAAATAAATGGGTTTTTCACACTTCCATTAAGAAGAAAAGGTACTACAATCTCCAAGACATGACCAGCTCAGATGTCATTTCTGATCCATGAAGAGACTCCTCTAGCCTCACAGAATGACAGATTTCTCTGAATTCTGTCATTCTGGCTTTCAGTGGACTGCAATTTGTAGCCATACACACTGCCACAATCTCCAACAACTGTTCAAAGCAAAATATTCTTGTAAGTATATCTCAACCGTAATATCCCACAAAACAACTCACTATTAACTTCACTGTTGCTCCATTAAAAAAATAAAACAACACACAAAGAAAAAAAAATCCCAACTAACCAAAAAAATTAAAGAAAAATGAAGCAGTAAAGAATCGTATTTTCAGACGCACAGTACAGAAATCTGGCTTTTAATGAGAGGGAAAGGAGACATTTTTTGTATAACTGCAGGCTGACAATTTTTTTCTTCCTTGTACAGCAATATCTCTTGCCACCCATTTCACCAAGTACCCCTGAAGTTTTTCCCAATCGTCACCCTCTTCAATTTCCAAACATTCTTAGACTGGTTTTCAGAGATATAGGTGAGACTGATCTGCTGGCTCTAAGTCACACAAGCCATTCAGAGAGCAAGTACTTCTTCCTCATGCTGCCCACATATATGTCCTTTTTCTTTGAGAAAATTTAATAATGGCTGATTTTCTCTGGAAAAGGAAAAGAGGAAGAACTTGTCCTAGAAAGCCTGTATTGTAGCATAAGAAAAGAAGGCAGTTTCCTTTCTCAATTTCAATGCCAATTACCAAGCTGTTCAACTTACAGCTCTCACTGGGAGCCAGCACCTGCCAACTGTCACTAGACCAACACAGAGAAAAGCAACACAGTAATGTTTTCATACACTTCTGCAGTCAGAATTAACAAAATAAAATAAAATAATTTTTAAAAATCTAACCAAAACACTACTTGCAAATGTCTGTCACATGGTAAGACAGCATTTTAAAAAGTCTGCAACAAATATTTCTGCTTTTATATCCCACTGCACTGAGAAAACACAGTCAGCAAATTTATGAGCAGTCCTAATCCAGAGTAGGGCAAAATCAGACTCCTTGTTTTGAATTGTTGATGTGAATTGAAACTCATGCAAACAACTTCAGTCTGAAGAACAGAACAAGCCAGGCAAATTAAGGAATGTGTGTTTGCCCTTGTTAGCTACTGCCTCCTCTGACCCAGCTTCTCATCACTTCCCGTCCTGAGATGGGCGTTACATCAACCAAAGTTCTCAGGGCACCAGGAGAACCTCCAGGGAGGATGAAAGAACAATCCAGGATGAAAGTCTGGTTTTCAAGTTTTAGAGAGCTTTGAATTAGGAGACAAGCATGAGTACAATGTATCAAATTGATATAACCAGCAAGATAAAATTTTGCTATTTTTCAGGAAGAGTAAGTTTTAAAATGTCACCCAAATGCACACACTGGCATTTTTTCCTGGGTACCAAAAAAACTCCCAGGTAAAGATGTCATAGAACAGGAATAGTGAAGTATGAATAAATAAAATTACCCTGTAGATTAAAAGACATAAATCCACAAAAATAAATACACTTTTTACATTAGTGCTCAGCAACATCCTGAAGGATTGTTTAGAGGAAGCACAAATGTCAGTGTTCTGTGAAGTTACTCCCAACACCTAAATATTGGCATTCTATACTATGGTAAACCTCTTCAACCAGAGAGAGCTCAGTCCAATCCCAAACTTGCATCTGGATTATAAAGGTCAAAGGACTAATGTTAGCAGCTAACAGAAAGTCCTCTCATTTAAATTCACCTATTTTTAACTCTAAATGTTGGGTTCTGACAAAACTTTCAGATGAGGAAGATCAACTGACAAGTAAAAAAATACTGAGAATGTGTATTTAACAACTAATTCTCCCAGAACAGGAAAGAATCAGACCCTGGGCTCTTTGGAATGATTGCCTATGCTTTATGAAGCTGAACTGAAATTTCCCTGCTGGTACACCAAAATTTCAAAAATTTAATTTAGTAGCTACACATATAACCGTATTTCCTTTTTAATTATTTTATTGTCTTAGATTATAATGGATCCAAGACAAATGCCAAATAACTGCCCTTTGGCTGCTTGCACACCCCATTAAATAGCACAGTATCTAGCCAGTACCCACACAATAAAATGTTTTACCCTTTTAGAAAGGCACTTGGTACTTATAAAAAAAATGTTTAATACCTCATTAAACATGACAGTCCTTGAAAAATAGGCCAAGAATATCCTAAATGTTTGGAGTGCTTTAGTTTAGACAGTCACAAACAATGAAAAGTGTTCCACCGAGAAGTGTGCTAACCTAACAAACAGCTGCCTAGAGACAGGTACTAAACTGCTGGAATAGAAATTGCATTGCAAGGTGCTCTATAACCTTCACTGTCCTTTTATTAATCCAGTTTTCCTTCAAGCTGGTCTGAAAGAATATGTGAAAGCTGATTAGTTCTGTTACATAAAATATGTAGGTGCTTTGGTAGTATTAAATAATCACAGAACAGTAAATTCTGACCTGTTTTCATTGGTTTATGTGGTATACTAGAATTTTTTTGACAGTGGCCAAAAAGCCACATATATTCCTTCCAACTCTCCTTTCTTCTCTTGGCACTTGTAACATACCAGAGTGCTTGGTATTTGTTGGGTTTGGGGGAGCTGGTTTGTTGATGTTTTTTAAAAACAAAAAACCACACAACACACACACACACATGAAACCTCAGTGACTATTTGCAGGCTTTATCTAATCACTGTCAGTTTAAATACTATGTTAGCAACACTGCCAAGGATAAGATCAGCTAAAAATATTTAGTAGGTCACAAAAGCCTGCTACATGAATGTAAATAAAACTGAGGTAATACGTAAGTATATGGTGATGCACTGAAGTATATTTCTTCAATTTAAAAAAAAAAATCCTATGCAGCTACTCTGTGCTTCATTTCAGTATATTCATAGGCAAAGTCTAGATTATATGAAGATGCTGTAACTTCAGATACAAACATCACATTTGAATGGAGTTAAACCTTCTGAAGAAAAAAAAAAGCCTTTTTACCTTTGGAATGCTTCAAATAAGATCTCATAGAAATTAGAAATGAGACAAAACAGGTTTTATGGTTCAGCCACATTTAAGACTGGGTCAGCTGGTCTGTAGAGATCCCACAGAATGTATTACTATAAAAGAATGTGAGCGGAAGTGGCAACAGCTGTGCTTTATTACAAACCTGAGGCTGTTTTAACTACAAAACTTCCTTTATGCCTTTAGGTTTCTGTAGCAATCTCTGCCATTCTGAGCAGCAGATAAGAAAACTCCCATTTTCACAACGAAATACTTGGTTTAATCAAATTTGCCCTTTTCTGTGTTTCACCTATACAGTTAAGTGCAAATTAACTCTATTTTTCACATATAACACTTTCCTTTATGCCACAAAATCACATTTTGCAATCACCTAGCCTAATAATATATTAACCAAAAAATTGCTTGTCATAAAAATGCAATCATGTCTTTTTCACTCAAACCCTTTAGTTATCTCAAGTATTCTTAGCTAATAAAACACAGATCACCATCATTTTAAAAACAAAAAGCTACTTAATATTTTTAAATAATTATCCACTCTACTATCCCAGAGGGAGAAATTATATTGTCCTTGCTCCTGTTTCATAGTCAATATGAAATTTCTAAGAAGAAACAGGGACAAATACTTCAGTCCAAGAAACTCTTTAAGTAATGACTCATTTTTTGGACATATTGACAGAAGATCCCTGGAAGAATAAAAACCATCCTCTACCAAGTAAATGTACTTATTCATTTCATTAATACAGTGAAATTAAGTCAAAGTAGTTTTTACACTGACATTTTAATAATGGAATTAGTAACTTTTAAACTCAGTTCTTCAAAATCGTCCTACTTGAGATTATCTACGTCTCTTCCCTTTTGTTTTTGGGAGTATTTAATAGAGGTAACTTTCTTCTTCAGTTCACTATTTTCAAACACATAGGACTGCATGGGGGGAAAGACCTTGTATACAGATATGTTTGAGTATAGGAATATAAGTTAATGTAATAGTGACTGAATGAGGTCAGTGTGTCAAATAAGACAGTTAAGTATTTTTTCTATTATGAACTTTTTTAAAAACATTTTAATTAGGTTCTGCCACTGCTTTGCAGACTCCCATTTTATAAATACCAGCTATTTGAAATCAATTCTTCATCTGAACTCCTACATACTCACACCAATCTCTTTATAAAAAGACAAGAATTATCAGGTAAATTGGTTGTTATAGGAATTACCCCATACATGCATTTTTCAGTTAATGCATTAATAAATGTTTGCAAAACTTTACTTTTGAATGGGGCACCAAGAAATGAAACAGGCAGTGAACTATTACGATGAGGCAAAGGAATTAAGATCTTACTCAGCATTCCCTTAAAACTCTGACAATAAACCTTTACTCCTACACTGACTAAAAAGAAACCACAACTAAATAAAGAACCCACAACCAAAGTAGTCAAAGAATCCAACTAAAAAGGCCTAATGCAAAACTGAAACAGAAAATGTTTAAATAACAAAGTGTAAGTATCACCCAGATGTTTAGAATGGAAGTCAGCATTGGCACTGTTCCAATAGTTCCTTCAATGGTTTTGTTTGGGTTTTATTTACTTGTTTTACAATACTTGCAGAGTACTTACGTCAATAAATAAATTAAAGCAATCAAAACAAAAAATCATACATAATTTTTAAAATGCAGTAAGTGCTGAAGTTTCACCTTTAGTTGAAAAACAGCCTATTACAGTCAAGTTGTAGACTAATTCTGCCACTGGGATGGCCTGCTTATTAATTTTTCAGTCATATCACGGCTACACCTAGTCTAAGTGGCAGAACTGGATACTTCTTCAAAACATCTTAAACATTTCTGAAAAATTGCAGGGTCAGGAAAAGTCAGAAGGAAGAGGTATAATAAAATACAGAGCAAAGAGAGTTCAGGAAGTGACAGCAAGAGGGCAAGAAAAGGAGGATTTCAGAATGCCTGGCTTCCCAAGATCTATTTCAACAGCAGCTGGTCTCCCTGGGAGCTCCTTTATAATGAAAATCTGAAGTGGAAACTGTTCAATATTCCGAAGTTCATTTTTATAAAAGAAGTAAACTGTAGACTGCTGATGAAAGGGGAGCTGGGCTTCTGGCAATAGTACAAAAGAGAGATGACCTTAATCATCAGAAGAAGATACTCAGAAAACAAAGAAAATGTTATTTCTAGCTGGTCTTTCTCATTTATACGAATTACTTTTTTTTTTGCTTTGCTCAAAAATGATCGTAGTGAAAAAATGCTATGCTTTCTCTAAAGTACTAGTAACAGCAGAGAGTTCACACTTCTAGAAAAAGCAGGCCTTATCAACAGGTATGTGATCCTTCTAGGCACTTTACAAGTTTGCTAATAATACCTGGTAAAGGAAAATACAGCCTTGCTCTACAACATAGACACATTTAATCTATTTTTAACTTTATTTAAGTTCTTACCAGTGAGTAGTTGGCAGGACTACTGATTGCCTTTATCAAAACAAAGTCAGCTTTATTCCAACTTTCAAAGAAAGCATTCTAGTTGGAAATACAGATATCTAGAAGGAAGTCTTCTTCAAGAAATATTTGGAGTATATGACTGCTTCTGTTTTCTCATAGAAGAAAGATTTCTCCTAAGATTAGATTAGATTAGATAAAATTTCTCCTAAACTCTGATGAACCTTAAACATTAAAAGCCTCAAGAAAAGACAGTGAAAAACAAAACTGTATGTGAAAGGTTAATTTATGGTATTCATAAAAGCAAGACAGCTTTCAAGAAGTTACATATTTATCACTGCATCACATACTACTTAAATTATAAGTAGGCACTAAAAAAAAAAAATTGTGTTTGTACAGTCCACAAAAATTTAAAATTACATGGATTTCTGTCCTGATGGTGGAAAATACAAAATTTCCCATCTCACTGAAGCTGATGTCTTAGAACCAGTCACTGTTCTATTGCCCTGTCCTTCTGCTTAAATCAAGGCACCTAGTTATCTCCCCATTCAGTAAGCACCAATCATTCCCAGAAAGATTAGGACTGTACCTAGGAGCAACATTGAGATAACATGAACAGCATGTTCCACTTAGCAGCATCAGTGTTTGTTTTAAATATTTACATTCAGGTTTTGAGTACGAGATTTTGTATGAAAATCTCATTAAAAAAAATTTACATAAAGAAGAGCTGTATTAATAGACCTGATTCTTCTTTCCTATTAACTTAAAGATGAAGAACTACAACTTGTTACAGCCTAAGTGTTAATGGACAAAGCTACTGAATCCTGCTATAATCTCCCTGAAAACAGACCTATAATAAAACATCAAGCCTAACTAATCCACAGCAAATCTAGTAATGCATTTAAATACTATTACCAATAAAAACTATAAAGGGAATTCAGTCGGTAACATTATTTCATTCACACATTGATATTTTGTCTGTTGGCACAGCTATCCTTTCCCTTTCAGAAAGTACTGTTCAGACTGTATATTGACTTTCTCTCCCCTGCTTCCTGAGAATTATGGAATAACCTCATAGAATATTTCATGCTGTAAGAGAAATCAGAATGAGGGACATTATAGGATAATTCATATTGTAAGGGACGTCAGGAGGTCAGCAGCCCGACCTCCTGCTGAAATCTAAGAAATTTGTCAGGTTTCAGTCTTGAAAGCTTTCAAGGAGGGAAAGTGCACAACTTCTCTGAGCAACCTGTTCCAATGCTCCACTGAACATATAAACATCTCTCTTTGATTTTTACAAACAAATCAAATTTAGCAGCTGGTAAGCTGAAGTGCATTACTCATATTTTATGGAAAAGAAAACTAATTTCATGTGAATCTAATGCAGCAGTATATTCAAGTCCATGCCTAACAACTCTGAGTACTGGCTTGACTAGGAACAACTAATAGTAAGGCTTCCGTTCAACTCTTGCTGATCAGGAGAAAATTAAATTGTCTATGGTAAAATAGGATGTTTCCAATAAAGCTATAAAAAGATTACTCGTCTCATGACTAAATCTTGATCTCTGTGCTCCAAGCTAACTCATTTGCATAGGACCAACATATAATCCATCCACTATATGTCAATTTTGAAAACATAAATAAATTTGCTTTACATAAATAAAAGCAAAGAACTTGTCAAATATGTGTATTTATATTTCTTTATTTTAACATACTGTATCACATTAATTATTCTGTCTGTAGTGCTAACCATAGCTCAACCATGTCCCTTATTTCAGACACAAGAGCTACTAAGTTATTGCAAATACTATTTTACCACATCCAAAAGTGTTATAAAAACCACTGTGGTGCAATGGTAGCTCCACAAGTTTTATCCAGATCTCAATTCAGTGAGATGCTTGCATCATCTTTTTGTAAGTATTTGTCTCAAGAGGTTGTAACAAATACTTGAGATAAAATGAAAGAAATTATTATGAATACAAACAAAACCCAAATCATCTGTTATTTTATTTGCCAGCACAGAACCCTGCAAAACTTAGCTGAGTTAAGCAAAAATACAGGATATACTACAGTCAGAATTTCTGATTTCTCTGCATAATTAGGGTTATTGAGGTTGCTTGGCATTTCTATAGTTTCCTACTACTTACAACTTTGTCAAAGTGTTCTGTGTGTCCTTGCTTTCTGCCAATGCATATAAAACATATACTTACATGCCACATTGAAAAATTTAAGATTTCAATTTTTAAAAAGGAACAGTGGAGGAAAACCACAATAATTTTTCTTCAAAAAGTGTTTGTGACTATGGCTTGAAGCCATCAGCATAGAGAGGCTTTGAGTTTATGCTATGCTCTTTCATTTATCTCTGAAACCAACTTCTAAGAAGAAAGTACTGTGTTGTTTCAGTGGAGAAGAACAAAAGCCACCTTACAGTCTCTGAAGAGGAATAAAAATTGAGACCAATGCTTGCTAAAAGCACATGAAAAGTGACTGGAGACTGCAGAAAGGAGACTACACTGGGCTGACATAGCAAAGCAGGGTGAGGAGGCTCCAAGGAATAAAGGAAAGTAAATGGAAGGAAAGCTGACAGGAAAAAAGGAGACAGGACTGGTGAGGTATGAAACCAAAATTTGGAATGGTCAAGACCAGGAACACCTAAAACACTAAGACTGAGACCAGCTACAGGACAACAAAGGCGCTGTCATTAGGATACATATAAATGATGACCTGGAAAGGACTGTGCTTGCAGAGGGCTAGCAGAAGAGCCATCATGCACCTTAACACATTCTAAAGCCTCCTGTACAGAGGATTCAGTCTTTTCCACCACTTTTCACTACCCAAGCAAATGCACTAAAATTTATGCCCCTCTGTTTTACCACTGCTGTAGATAAAAGGGACTGCACTCTTATAATATCACTCATAATGATAAAAGTTCAGGAGCTTTTTGCAAAGTATTAAACTTTTCTGATTCTCTTTGTAGAAGAATCTCACTGTAGATCCAATACAGATGTACAATAAGAAATTTACTTGGAAAATTGAATTCTGTCTGCATTTTCTTCGTTGGTTGTCTGTTGGCTTGTTTGTTTGCTTTTTTAATTCTGTAACATCTAATTTTGTAGGTTTTAAGGACATTTATGGGACATGTATGCACATTTTACTTCATAAACAACACAAAATAACATTATTAAGGTTATTAAATCAAGCACTCAAAAGGTATAAAATGACAAATTGTTGTCTCTGCAACCCTAATTAACTTTCCTTGAGTGTGTTTGTTTTTTTACAATACACTTAAATAAACATGTGCTTTTTATTCGAAGTTACCTTGCCACTGAAGATGATACAGAACTTAAGACAGGTAGGACTCTTGTTTTATCTACTGAAGAACTGAGCTTGCAGAAAGCAAAGGGGACAGGGGCTCTGCAATATGCCACAAAGACTTCAATGGCAAACATTCTCTCTGTTGTAGAGAGAATTGTCTCATTCCCCTTACAGCAAACCATTTACCCTAAAACTTGCGTAGTTTGTAATTAACTGTAAATTCCTCTTTTTCCCCATTCACTCTGCAGATACACTCACAGATGTGGAGCAGTCAGGACTGTTAGAAAAAGCAGTAGCATGTACAACTTGAGCAAACATATTTGCAAGAATTGTAGAAATTTCAAACTGGACACCAAAAATGAGTGCATACTTTCCACCTAACCTTGTTTGTGCCTTTCTTCACCATCTGTAGAAGTGTTGCCTCACCTTAGGTAGTGTTTGATAAACTGTTAGTACTTTGTCGGGCATTCTGATCACATACTGATAAGCACTTTAACAAAGCTCATACAGATGTTATCAGTTCTGTCTTCAAAGCTGAGCTGAGTAACACTGAATAAATAAATCATGGGAGCACACAACGATCAATGAAAAATACTGAATTCTTTTAAGTGAGCTCCATCTATCCCATGCAGTGAAAGACAGGATTCCTGTGGGAAAAAAATAGTGTGTGATCATGTAATTAAGACTGTATCAGAAATATGTGCTCAAAAAGGCACTTAAAACCTCTTTGTGCCATAACCTTAATAAATGTGGGATTTCTCTAGAAAAGGTGTTTCAGATACTCAATTTAAAATCCGATAAAATCAAGTAGGTTCTTGCATTACCATGAAGTTGTGTTGAGGTTGCATTACTTTTTAGCACCTCTCAAAAGTGAAACTGGAAGTCTCTTGCTGGTTTAGAACAGCATTGTGGATAATACAAATATGGATCAGAAGTGTTTTGCTTAGGTTATTTTTACTTTTTGCAAAATTTAGAGATGGAAAACATGTATTTTTTTAATAATGTCAATTATCACTAAAGACAAAAACTAAGCAACTGTTAGCATAAAACAAATAACACATATTTGAATGTGAATGACCAAATAAAAGATTCATACTACCGAGGGTTTTCAGAAACATTAAAGTGAGTTCTTATTAAAGAAATTTTGACACATTATCATTTACACAACATGGACCAAAGATCATCCTTTCACAGAGATCTGTACAGTATTTGCACTACAAGGACATTTAGAAGTTACTAATGGTAGATGAAAAAAACTAAGAATTTTTATAACTTCAGGTTATTTCAGAAAGCTTTTCCCTGTTTTATGTAATTTCAGTGCCAGTGCTCATCATTTTTACTGGTTTACAAGTAACTGTATACAAAAGAATGAAACTAAGTAACATATTTGTTAATACCTTCTTTGACACAGCGTCTCTGCGCAGGTGGCTGCATTTTAAAGGTATATTTTTTCCCTAAGTCGTACAGTCTAATAATTACATAATGGCTTATTTTTAAAACGTTAACAAACCTTTTTTTTTTTATGTGCCTTAATGCAACTGTATTACAATATTGTTATATAACTATGACTGTGCTAGAATATAACACTGGAAAACATTCGCAGCTCGGAGGTCACAGTTTATTTCATTACTAAATGGAGCATAGTTGATTAACTGCATAGATAATCTCTGGCAGATTTCATAAGCAGAATTAAACTGCGCTTCACAGAGCAGCTGCAATTCCTAAAGAGCCGCTCGCCGAGGTGCGGCACCCTGGGGCAGGCTCGGCCCTTCCAGGTGCCTTTGGCGGAGCTCAGCAATGGCATTTCTGCCCTCGCCAGCAGGTTACTACAGCCGCTCAGAAATACTGACATTTACGGAAACGCGGCACTGAAAAAAGGCATTATTAGCATTTTACGAGGAGAAAACGAAGTGAAACGCTATTATTTTTACTGCAAGAAGGCGCACTGGGAAAGAAAAAATAACCAAAAAACCACCACCCTTTTTAGCCCGTCACCACTAAACACACCCAAAACGCAGCTAAACCAGCGTAGGGCGCAAGGCTGCGGCTGCTCGGGCACATAGACCGTGGTGCTGAAATGATGCGATGGAAGACCGCGGTACGGACGCGTTTTCACACACGCTGCCAAAATCCATTCGTGCGCCGTAGGAAACGGAGAGGAAACCGCGCACGAGGCTTCCCCTGCGGCAGCATCCCGGTCCCTGGCCAGCCAGCATCCCTCGAGCCCACGATCGGCGGGGACAGCACTCGCGGGGGATTACCCGGGGCAGGCGGCCCGCTTTCGGCAGCCCGGGGTGCCGAGTAATCCCGTGCCCAGCGGGCAGGCGCCCGGCAAGGGCCGCCGCGCCCCGCCGCAAAGGA
>VWZP01010162.1:1320568-1365881 GCA_013396995.1 Dicaeum eximium
CGAGCGGGGCCGAGCGGGGCGCGGGGAGCGGCGGCGGCTGATTGGACGGGGGTGATGTCACTCGTGCGCGCGCGAGGGAGCGGGAGCGCGCGCGAGCGGGGCGGTGAGGCGGAGCGGGGGCGCGAGCGGGAATGGGCGCTCCTGTCCCCGTTCCCGAGGCGCGGGAGGAGAGCCGTGATGGGAGCGGTACGGTGACAGCCGCGCCGGGAGTGCCGTGCCGCGGAGACAGCCCTGGCTGCGGTGGGCGGGATGAGAGGAGCTCCGCAGAGCGGGAGGGGCGAAGGTGAGCAGGGCCGGGGCGAAGGGGGCTCGGCGTGCCGCCCTCCGGCCCGTCCCGCCGGCCGTGACACATGAGTGCGGCTGGAACCGCAGCCCGCGATGTCCGGGGAGCTGGTGCGGCACCGGGTGCTGCTCTCACAGGGACACTCACACGTATCACAGACACAGACACAGGCACAGACCGACACGGGCACTGCCACACGGGCACAGCGTGCGCGCTGCACATGCCCTAAGGGCAGGTGAAGCCCGAGTTAAGCTGCTGCTCCTACCCCCGAGCGTGGCTCTCAACTGCGCCGGCACCCACGGAGCGCGTCAAAATAGAGGCGAGTGACGGGACAGACCTCGAGGGTGCAGCTAGGCAAGAGTCATGATGCTCGGGAACCCCGAGGGATGTGCTCGGCAAGGCCAGGTTCAAACTTTCAATCCATGCCCTCCTCACAAACTAGGAGAATGATTTAGAAATGACAGGATTTGTCTTCAGCCCGGATTTATTTTCTGAACTTTGCATCTTCTATGTAGGACCATATTTCTTAGTTCTTTTCATTACCACAAAGATTAGCTATTTACTTTCAAACCATCTACTTGTCCCTTGAGCCCAAGTCTTATGGTATTTTCCACATTATAAATTACAGAAATCAAAACTCCCAGAGGGAAAAAGAAGGACAAATATGGGGCTTGCTGCATACCCCCCCTTGTAGAAAGCAAACAGGTGCAAAGAACTGAAGACATGATCCACTGAAGAGTCATGAGCTGCCAAATTTGTGACAACTGCTTCAGGAAGGACTCATGAGGGATGGAACATGGAACCTAAAAGATTTTGAGACATGAGTTCACCCTGTATATGAAATGCAATTTTTGATGGCAGCAGGGCTGCAACCGTGGCACTTTATATTTACAAGAGTGACAGATAAGACAGAGTAACTAGCAGGCACAGCAGAAATAACACTTGACCAGGTTGCACCACCTGCATGATAGTAATGATGAGAGGGAGTGAAAAACAGCTAGTCCAAGGCCCTCTGCCTGAGGCCCTTTGTTTCTTCATGATGTTTCTTCATTCTTACGGTGGGAGTAACACCAAAGCAACACACATTTCCCCTTATGAAAAATCAGGTTTCTGCAGTTCCTTTTTTTTTTACCAGCCACTTAAAGTAAGAAGAGGAGGACTACTTCAGTTAGAGCTGTCATCTTGGGTAGTTCTCACATGTCTGAAAGGATTTGAACTCTGAAACACAAGATAGCATTGATTTTATGGCTTTACTGTTTGCTGATTGCACCAAATATGGTTATGTCAAGTTCAGTGAGCTCATACTCTCACAACCATATGGATCAGAAGCTTGTTCAAGAATAAAAAAGATGGTTAATAAAAAACACCAACCCAATAAATTTTCATTTAATCATTCCAGAGTTGGAGGTTTAGACTTGGGTCTTTAATTCCTGTGTCTTAATCCAATACTGACCATTGTATGTGTACACAAACTTCAGAAGAGAAGAGCTGTCACCGTTGGTGTGCTCTCAAAGCAGCAGGGACAGAGATTACATGCCAGGGAGAAAATTGGGTGGTAGCAAAAGTGCAGAAAAAGAAAGGGAAATAAAGACTGAGCAGCATATTAAGGTAAACAGGTTAGATGATGCATGTTAGCGTAGTATATAGTCATGAAACAGAAGCATTTGAAGTATTAGTGAGCTTTGAGTCTCTGGCACAGACCTCACATAACATTAGTCTTTAGACACCTTAACTGCTTTCTTATGGTGAGGACTACAAAACAGTTTCAGCCTTGCTAGGATTTAGAGCAGTCTTACAACTGTTGTGAATGGCGTTCATTGCCTCAGGCTGCATTTGCTGCTGGCAGCTCTAAAACACAAAGTCAGCTCTAGGATGAGTTGGTGAAGAAGGGCTGTGCTGTGTCCCCTCTGGTGTACAGCACGGGCTGCTATATACTGCCACTGTGCATTTAACACTTACAGTACTCTCTGAAGGATGTTCCTCCTTAAAATTCAGGTATTTCAGTTTATGGTTTCATTGCCAGAAGTTAAGATGGCTGTCTCACATATTTTGAAGCAGGGAATTTTTTTACTTTAATATACCAGTGGGTGTCTCTGCACTGCACAGAACGTCTCTGTCTCTCTCTTTGCTTGATTCAAATAGAGTCAGGGAGTCAGTAAAGCAAAACAGGAAGAGAAGACATGCTAAAAGCAGAAATAGAGTGCTTTCAGCACCCTGTGCATTTGTAATCATCAGCTGCTCATTATTCCATAACACTCGCCTTATGATCAATGTATATTTCAGTTCATACACATACCTACATCCCTGGGTACTTGATTCCTGTGAGAGATTTGTTCCCTAGAAAGAGTCAAAAGTCATTTGGGATCCAAACATAAGGATGAAATAGCTTCAGTGTGCAGCACTTACGGAGGGACAGCAACCACTGACCTCACTTCATATTTTTACAATACTCCTAGCATCCACCATGGGAGGAAGGTGGGGGGAAGGGAATGTGAAGCAGGGACAACAGCTTTCTGTTATTGTAATAAAATGGAGACAGAGGCCAGCATGAGCTTTATATACCCCTACCCAGTCCCTGCAATCTTTTAGAGGATTAATGAGATTAGAAGCCCCTATTCTTTTGCTAATGGCTGTTTATTTGCAAAATGGCTTTTCTTGTAAACATACAGAAATGACCATATGTTACTCCATACTCAGTGCTGCCTTGGGATCTACTAAAAGCAAAGAATGAATATCATGTTCCAACTACAAATTTTACAAAAAACAATTAATTTGCCCTTCAACTCTGTGTCCATGGAGTCTTACCTGGTTGTGGGTAATGCACTAAAATAGATTAATAGTATTCCTTTGAAGAATCTTGCTGCAGCTTCTGCTGCTGAAAGAAGGCTAGCTAACAATGCTAACTATTCATTTTAAAATCTATAGTTATTTGAATTCCATGTGTATACTTGCAGAGATAATTTGAACTCTGGCTATACCCAAACCTATCATCCATGACATTGACACATACAAGTTCCTTTTCATTGCTCCCAAATGTTGCAAAATATTTCCCATTATATTAAATATTTTCAGATGAAAGGAAGTTTTAGAATTAGACTTAACTGAGCTGAACACTATTCTTGTTGAATTCCAAGCTTTTCAGAGTGAATGAAACACATCAGAAAGGTAATTTTAATTATGGAGCTTAAAATAGAACATACGGCAAGACTTAAGGTTGAAATTAGATTCTCTATAATATGAGTCTATTCTCAATAGCTTGAAGTTTAATCACTGAGGCTGTTATTTCCTATGCTTGATCTCTTTCATGAATCAAATGTTTCTGGAAAATTATTCCAATATTTTTGAGGATGCTAAAGGATAAAATTAGATACTTCTAATGAGAAACAACTTTTTCAACCATTCTAATAATGGGAATACTGTCCCTATATCGCTCCTCAGAAAGGATTAGGAACTTGAGGTCTGGCAAAAAAAGTAGCTTAGAGCTCAGACAGGTTTATTTGTACAAACAAAAATATTAATATCTGACAAAGAACTGGAGCAGGAGAGAAATTAAGAGGATGACATGATAATATGTTTACAATCTGTTGATCACTGACTGGTACCATATGCTCTGGATACCAGTCCAACTTTGGTCATTAGGTTGCTACAAGTTGCACTAGAGTTTGTTTAAGGAGCAGTCACATCACGTCATGGGTTGGGTGAATATAAAATTAGATATTCCTCTCAGCAGGCAGCTGTGAATCAGCTTTCCTGTGAATCTACCCACAAACAATAATATTTAACTTTAGCTTTAAATTCTTTTCTCTATGAGCTATTACAAGAATACAGCACAGGTGGCTCAAGTGCAACTTCGGAGAAGCAGAAATTGCCCAGATTCTCTCCAGAGTCAAAAGTGCAGTCTCTCACCAGTCCAGTCCATATTGTATGGATGCATATAGTCAGATGCATAGACACAGACTTCTCACTGCAAAACAGAGGAGGAAACCAAACCAAACATTTTTAGAAAGTAGACTGTGTGGCCCTGTTATCAGCCATTTCTCACATGTGATGTCAATTCTGTTGATTACAATTAATGCCCACAGTTACTCATTTACCCAGGTGATAGACCATCATCTCACGAACACAAAATTCTGCAGCTTACTGATAGTTTCATATATAGGAAAGATATTTCAGTTTTCTTTAAGTATATGTGAAAATCTGCATAAACACTATGGAAAAAGTACTAGTACTTGCAACTGCTGTTGCAAGTCTTTAAAATGTATTGTGTTACCTTAGTTTCCTCACCCTAATCTTTTTTCTCACCCTAATCTTATGCATTAGAGTTTTGCAGGGGCTTAGTGGGTTTTCTTCTAAGAATTCCTGTCTCATTCACTATAAAAAGTGAATATATGTTATACTGCATCTCTGTGATATTTCTTTATGTCTGAAACAATCAACTGTTTCAGGTGTAATTTATAGCTAAGTGGTGCTAAGTAAAAATTCCTCTTCTTTTTCCATTGTGACCATGAGTGCATTTCCTGATCTTCTCCAAGGTTCCCATCTTCAAAACACTTCTTCCAAAAATACAGGTATGACAAGATTTTAGTATCTTCATTTCAGTACATGCATCTACGATACAAAATGACATCTGGAAATTACTAAATAAATTGCAAATATCTCAGCAACTAGATCCCCTGTTTTTTCAGAAATGCTGAACATTTTCCATATTCTTTATAGGCAAGGGAGAAGGTAGATAAGATTACCTAAAATCAGGGCTGAGACTGGCACTTCAAGCTGGTTGAATGGAGAATAAAGAGCACATCTACTGTCTTTGAAAATAAAAATTACTGAAGTGGCTTGTGCAGTAACACATAGACTGTGAAAGATATGGAGCCTAGTTCTCCTGTATTGGTAACTTCTTTTAAGCACTTTCTGCTATTGAAATCGTGTTGCAGTGTAAGGCTTTCACAAGAAAATACACAGATTTCAAAGAAAGTCACTTCATTCAAACCTCAGTAACAATGCAAACATAGACTTTACTTTGGACTCTGGATTTTCCTGTTCTTTCAGCATCATTTTGTGAGGGAAATATATAATGCATATTTCTATGTCACTTTTTATTTGCTTTTTAAAATAAAATATTCATCAGACATAGAAAAAGAAAGAATTAATTTACTTCAAAGAAGAGGAATTTCTAAGCAGTAGGGTTCAGCGTATCTGTAGATGCTACAGCATGCTTCAGTTTTCTGAACATTAAACAATTCTTTGATGATATTTTAAGAAGCTCTTCTAGAAGGAGCATTTCCAATGGAAGACTCTCAGTCACAGAACATACTTGTGTATTATACACTTAGCATTAGGATCAGATGCTTTCCCCTAAGGTGTGGCAGATGCCTCGGACTTCTAGTACATTTATATTTGCACTAGTCTGCTAGTCACTGCTTATTAGCAATTTTGGGATTTAACCTTCTTTTCCTAAATCTTATCTGAAATCTGCCTGACAGGACAAGATAGAGAAGCCGATACAGTTCTGCCTGATTATGGGAGGAAATGGGAGAAAGATTAGTGCTAAAAAAATTCTATGTCCACTGTTATCTCTGCTGTTGCCATCAAGGTCAGTAGTAGGTGGCTTCTTTGTTACTGCCATTGTCTTCAGCTGGACATGTCTGTGTCGAAGCTGGAATGCTGCAATCCCTGCAAAACTACTCTGAGAAGATATTATCATTCAAATGTCTAAAACCAAACAACCACAATATCAGCTCAGTGGTAAAGACACAGCCAAGTTTACTGCTTGCCAGCACATTTGCCTGATGATCACCAGATAAGGTGTATCAAAATGATGTACTGGAACAGTATCAAAATACATCAGCAAAGACTACCATCATCTTCACTTAGTTTTAATTCTTATTTCATTAGCAGAACAGCCCTGCTTAGATATCACATTGTCTCTTTGTTTTCTTAATATCCTGTCTTAGGTAGCCTAACCTCAGCTTTATCAGGTTCAAAAGTTGTACTATAGCTTTTCTTTCCTTGTGTCCTGATTAGGTTGGGCATTGTGTGAATGCCATGGTGAGCTTTTATGTGACAATGTAGGTGCTGAAAAGCATGCTGTAGCCCTAAGGTCACATGAGGGACATGGATATCTGTCACATACCTGCTAGTGCTAATGAAAAGGCTACAACCCTGAAACCTCCATTCATATCTGAAATCTGTTCACCTTGTCTTGACTGCATGCACATATAGGTAAAGATATAGATAGATGATAGAAAGATTATACTGAGACACATACAGGCATGTATGCATGTTCCTGTGTATACAAATGGATTTAGAACAATTTTTGTCTGGAAGAAAATCATAAAAAGGACCATGTCCTAATTTTCATCCAATAAAATCTTTTCTTTTTGAGCTCCAAAAACTTTAATCTTCTCAACTAAAAATGACAAAACTTAATGTAAAGGATTCTCATGGGACTGATGCAAATTGGTTGCTCAGTAGCTGAGATCTTCTAATAAAAGGTTAATCTTTAAAGTGGATCAGAAACTTCCACTTCAAAAGATTATACTTTTTTCACTCATGTTTTTTCAAGCAAGGTATTTTTCTTCTAAAAGCACACAAAAGTAGAGAAATAAAGGGAGAGGTAATAAAAGGCTCCAGTGAAGTTAGGATTTGTTCCTTGGTGGTTTGGTGCAATTTGTGCTTAGCAGATACAATACTTAAGGGGACAAAAAACCCCAACAATTACAGTTGACAATTAATGCCTGTCTAGTTCCTAACATTTTTGTGACTAATCACAAGAAACTGCAATGTCACACTGCAATGTACACAATTCCTCTGTTCAAAGGGTAGTTTGGAAAGAAAAATTTAAATTCAGCCTATTATCCATCTGTTTTGGTTTTTTTTTATCCTGTGACATTCTAATGGAACATGTAGAAACTGTTCTGACCAGCAACCAGAACTTGAAGGTCTCTATCCTGGATAAATTACAGAATTTCTTCTTCTTTATTTCTCTCCCATTGAATCTTCATTTATTTTCCACAAAGCTTCAGTTAGAGACTCTTAATCCTGCTGGGATTTAGGAGTTAAGTGCTAGTGGGTTGCAGACTGTGTTTGGGAAAATACACACTTCCTACAAGAAACCTAACATCCAGGGAATTTAAGTTATTCAAAGGTATAAGTTTGTATGATATAAGTCTTAGATATCTGAAACAACAGTTAGGTGGGACTTAGGTCCTTTTGTTAACCTGTCTGTCTGCTTCTCTGCAGATATGTCAAGACCAAATTGTAACAGACTGGTCTAACCTCCTCATACAGCAGCCTACCCTAAATTGAGGAAAGATAAAAGGCAGCTGATGTTAAATACTAGGAGTTTTTTAAGGTTCCCCATAATAGATACTGAGAAAAATGGGGAGGATGATTTAGATAAAAATGCTGTTGCCTGCTTACAAAAGCAGTTGGAAAAGAATACTCAGGGTAATCAGCAGTAACTCAGAGTCAAAATGGGAAGATGTCTGAGAGATGTGACAAGGGCCTGCCTTGGCATGGTGTTAACACTTGCATTGTTGAGAGGACCAATAGAGAATACTACATGGCTTACAGTGGCAGAATATAGTGGAGAGAAGGCTCTCAGCCAGACATGAGAAGTAGGACACAGTGATTATGTGGATGATTGTGATTTAATTTATTGCTAATAGGGTATCTAAATATTGCCAGTGCAGCATGTAAATAACGACTCTACCATCTATTACATAGATTATAGTGCACTCAGGTTGTGGTCCCTCCTGTTGGGTCAAGAGCTTCAGTGAGACCCACTTGCTTTCTAAACTTCCAGGTGTGGCTCAGTTTACTTAGTCTCAGATTTGGTCAAGAGTTTATTTCTAAAGTGTTATATTATAAGCTGGTTCAGCTAGAAACATATAGGTTCACGGTCTTTGGCCTTTTAGAATTCACAAATTAAAGCAACAAAACATCTGTGTAGCTACATCAGGATTTTATCTCCCTGTTTGATTGGATTTTGGTGCTTTTCATTCATACATACAACAGGGAGCATTTCCTGTCTTTGGGCTGAACACACCCTGCAGGAGTCCCTGATGGGGTGTGTGTGGAGGGAGCAGCCCACATCGAGGCTGCCTGTAACCTTAGGAGACCAGTTTACCCAATTGGCCCCGTCTCCAGCAGCATTTTATACCCATAAGCAGGCCCATAAGCTCCAAAGTAAATGACAAACTCTTCATCTCCCCCATCGCTGGAGCACATTAATTATGGGAGCACCTAGATGGTTCCTCCTGCAATACCCACCTGGTGTTTGCATCTTTTGACAAACCACATTGGCCATCAGATGGAGAAGGGGGATGGGGGGCCAGGGGAACAGTGCATGCAAAGACCCATCACACTTACTAAATTCAAAGATGGCAGTGAGTTAGCCTGACAGAGGACAGGTTACTTCAAAGTGGAGTGGACTAGTGGAGAATCCATCTGAGGACAACCAGGGCACTGTAGGAAAGGATCTGTGGGTTATCTGAGATGATTCCCAAGCATAGGCAAACAGTGTCATAGTGCTGCAAGAAAAATCACACATTGTACTGGGATATAAATAGCAACATACACAATTTGTAAGCCAGTCCTTCCACCCACCACAGGTCTGGCAAGGTTTTATAACAGTACCATGTTTATTTTTGGACATGGCAACAAATGGACATGGAGCAGTCAGACAGAGCTGTGACATGCCGAGAAGAGTCACTGTTTTGAATGAAAAACTCAGACAAAATGGGATTGTTTAGCTTAGAGAACAGGGAACTAGCTGGTGACATGACAGCAGTCTGTTATGGAGAAGATGGAAGAGAAGGAGATTCACCTGTTGTTCAAGCCCACGGCAGAGAAGACAAGAAGTAGTGGCTATAAATTACAACTAGGGAGCATTCAGCTTAAATACCAGTGGTTTGAAGTCTCCAGCTTGGGAGCTTTGTAAAGACAAAAATAATCTCACTAAAGATGACCTTGCCTCAGGAGTTTGTCTGTAGCAGGGGATCTCTTTAAAGCTCCTTCAGCCTTGTGATTGATTGTCTTATTGATGTCTAAATCTCAACTAGACTGTTTTCTTGTCTCAAGAGCCACAGGCAATAGCAAAACCAATTCCTGAGTATCTTCAGTGCCAATTTTAGGTTATCCAGGCCATAGCAATATTGTATTCTGAAGGTGTAAAAGTTTATTTTGACCGTATTACTTAGCATTAACTGAATTATGATGGAAACACCTGCTACTTTCTGTAAGAAGATAGCGCAACACCGGCTACTTCATTTATTACCCTGCCTGAAACCTGCTCAACCATACCATAGCCTGTCAATTTTGAAACAGAGAAAACTGGAAATGCCAAGGCGGTGCTTGGATTATTGTCACCTACCTTCCTGTGTCTACTGTATGAATGCCTACAACCACACAACTCATGCTGATCTCCGTTCACGGTGAACAGAGAAACTAGGCAATTTTAGGATGTAATTAATTTAACTTACTGTAGATGTCCATATCAGGGTGAGATGAACAGAAGTGCTTATTATTCTCCATTGACTAAAGGGAGATTTGATGAATAGCTCACATGGAGAATTTTCCATGGTAAATATCCTCATTCTCTAAGAAAAAAACGTATGTGGTGTGTCTGTATTCAGAGTTCAACAGTTTTGACCTAATAGTATTAAATAAACGACTGTGATGACCAGAAGCTGTTTGAAAGAGAAGGGAGACCTCACTCCACCTCTCAGTTAACTCCCACAATCAACTGCAGATAAAAATAGGAGGTAGAAATTATAAAGTTGAAATGACTGACCCTGTAAGAAGGAAGTATCATGTAAATTATGTTAAAACCAGAGAATGAATACGTAAAATCAGGGCAAATATCATTCAGCTTAAGAGTCTGTTGATTGAAACTGTGTACTGGTGTTTGTTTTGAATTAGAATGACTGCATAGATTGAAAAACATAATATTCCTTGTCTTGGCTCTCCAGATGAAGTGTGAAGGTTAGGTTCATGCTATGTCTGGAGTTACATATTATTTATCTGATTATTATTGTATTATCAATCATTAAAAAATCATCTAAAAGGAAGGAGCATGTTGCTTCTAGCCTGAGATTTTTTTCTTGAAAATGTCTCCCTTTCCTATGATAAGATTTTCCATAAACACTCCTTTTAATTGAGAAAAGAACAGAATGCACTCTTTAGGCTCATTGTTTGAGTATTTAACCCTGCCTTCCTTTACAAAATCAAATTGCTTCCTACAAGATCACAGTTTTCTTTTCCTTTGGGCTCAACAACTATGTTAAATTAAACAATATAGCATTAAAACTTTAACAGATATACAGGTTTTTACCTGGCATTTAGTTACCAGGTTCCATTTTGGATATTACCTTGCACCATTCTGGAATCATTCTCAATCAATCACTTGCAGGAGAAAAATAGAAGAAAACTCTTGGCTCTGGAGCTAGTAGACACAATTTTTCCTCAAGTGCATAAATTTTTAATTGCTTTTTTATTGCTTTAAGATCCAGAATACAGAAGACAATCAAGATGAACAAAGATCGCCGTTTAGAAGTTTGCCCTACACACAGACCCCTGAATATATATACAGCATCAGACTGGATTGCTTTTTGCCATCTTGAAAAACCCCAACAAGTTTGACAGGAAAGAAATAATTTGTATGTAACACAGAATAAATTCAGTTAATGGAATAACTAGGGATCTCTAGAAGATTTCTGAAAGTTCAATGTATATTACCCAGGTGCATTAGAGTCCTGAAATAGCAGGTTGAAGAACCTTTCTCTGTACAAGAGGTTGTTATGCAGCAGTCCCTGGAGCTTCATTATAAACCTATTTATAGATAGCTACTTGGAACTCCTGTTGAGATGAAAAAAGACTATGTGTAGAAAGAGATACTTGTTAATTCCACTCCTTTTGTAACAGCTATAATACTTTCCTTTTCTTTACCATGAAATTTTGACTCCCCAAGTTTCCATGGATTTTCCAAGGCAAAACCCCATAATCTTCCTAAAGGGAAAAAAAATAAAGGTACTATACCTTGTAAAAAAAATATGAAATGTTTTTTGCAGTGTGGAGTATTTGTAAATTTGGTGTGCAACTCTATTGCATTGTAACTACTCAGCCAGCACATGCCTGTATTTCCTAAATATCAGCATATTTTTAAAAAGTAATACACTGACTGTAGCTTTGCTAAAATGTATTACAGATAAAGCTGTTGTGTTTCCCTAAACTGCTAAGCACTGAAATTCAGACATTGTTAGAGAAATTGATTGACTTTCTTGTCACTGTCTTTTCAAAGATTGAAAAGACCCTTACACACAAAAGCCTCTCATTGCTGATGAGGTTAATGAAACTACCTACATGATGAAATTTGCTGGATCAAGCTCCTAATTTCTAACTTAGCATTTTAAATACAGTAGGAAAAATGATTCATCAATATTTAATGTGCATATTTACTTATTTTCCAGTGACCTCCAGATAACTGACATATTCCAGACTGCAGTCACTGAAATTGCATCATAAATAAACAATATAGACACAAAAAGCCAAAGGCACAGGTGGGTAAATGAGCAGGTCCCAGAATGCCACAGGGTTATTGCTCTCTGGAGCTAACACTGTGAACAACAATATATCCCCTTAGTATGATTTAAATTGTCCCCTCAAAAGAAGCAGGTGCTCCATGCAAGAGACCCAAATATCTGTGAGGTATTCGGTAACACGGTAGGAATGCAAAATAAGCAAAATATCAGAGAACAGACTGAGTGCAAATCAGAAGGGAGTGCAAAAGTCTCTGCTGATTCCCCTGGTGTTTGGCTCAGGTTGAAGTAAGACACAGATTGTTCCTGTGTGGGTAAGCAAGGACTGCCTTGGAAGCAGATGTGGATGAACACTTAGGGCTGTGGCCAGGCTGCTCCTAGTCTGGCCTTTGTCTGCAGTGCTGGTGGTGGAGAGCACTGAGACACCATGTAAAGCACCCATGGATCCAGAGTCATGTGTGACAGGAGATCATGTGTTATTGTTCCATTCACTTTCTGTTTTTCAAGCAGAATCTGAAAATCAGCTATGCCCAGTTAAGTCCAGCTGCATTAAGGACTTTCAGACATATGAGGATACATTTCAGGCATCAGCAGTGACACTGTCATGCTGTTAGGTGATACTTTCCAACAGATCCGGTCATCTCCACAAAATGCTGCAGCTACATGCCAGGAAGGCTCCTTCTGTGTACAAACCTGACATCAGTAAAGCATGAAAGATGGAATTGCCTGTAATGATCCCATAGCAAACAAGACTTTTAAAGCCATATATACAGAAAGCAAAAAATCAAGACCAGAAAGTCAGTGTTAGGTGGCAAAATAAAAAAAATCCAAACACAAAATCCAACAAGCTGGCAGCCTGGCAGCAGTGTTTTTGGAGCTCTGTACTGGTTTTCAGCCCACAGCTGCTGAACGCCAGCTGCGCCCACCTTATGTGGCAGCCCACATGCTACTCCTGCAGCTTTCCAAAAGCCCCCCATGGTGAGCTGACCTTTTACAGAGATTCTGGAGAAGGAATGCAATGTTTTCTGCCTGACTAAAAGGAAGGTAGAGTTGCTGAAAATTACGGCTTTAATGTATCCCAGATATAAATTACTAGCAGCAGTGTGCTGGAGAGAACAGAGGGGCTGCTCACGTCACAGGTTCAACACTCCTGAGCCTGATGAGCTCTCTGCTGCTGTGCTGGTGGAACTAAGAAAAGTAAGTGTAATCTCTACAGCCTTACTGTTCCTTATGCCAAAGACCTTCCTACAGGTGCCATTATTGGAGCAACTGTACTATCAATGTCACCTTATATTTGCATTAGGTAATTTTCAGCTTGCCTCTATTGTTGCCAAACTAGGATGTTTTTAGGCATACAGCTTTACATTTTCCATGCCCAAATAGAGTCTTTAACAAATTCCTAAAATGCTGATGTTTCTCTTTAGGAAACCCTAGAACTTTATCCTTTGGAAATGGTCTTGTCATTAGATGGGGATGTAGTTTTTGTGCTGTTACTTCTGTAATTTTGGTCAAACTCAGGCAAATGACTGCCCAAGTGAGTAAAGAGTGCCACTGTTTTACAGGTTAAAGGTGTAATGTGTCAGGGCACAATAAGCATGACTGAGTCAGAATATATTCAGGCAAAAAAAATTAAATGTGCCATGTCTGGTACAGAGACCAGCTGGCCTGACATTGCCCATGGCATCATTATAATCTCTCTCTGTACAACAGGGGGGCCTCATTGCTGCTGCCTGCTGGGAAAGGTCCCTGGCTGTGCTGGTTTCTGAATGGTGCCAGTGAACTGTTTGTCAGAGTGCTCTTTGGTCCAGATCAAAACTGTGCCATCACTAAAGAGTGCAGACAGGTGGGTGTCAGTACTGCAAGACTGTTTAATTTACTAGTACAGCTCTGACCTCAGAGTTCCTATGTGTCACCCTCACATACCAACATGCTTCGTACTCCCTGTTCTGGAACAAGCTTGAGTTGCATGAGCAACAGAGAGGGAATCTGTGTTTGTCCAGAATTACCTGTAGCAAGCCAAACTTGTCTTGAAACTGCTTTTTTTGCCTAACTTTAGGACACCATTTTTCTCACTTTGGGGTCCTGGTATTGTGCTAGAAGCAGCCTGACTGAATGCCTGCTAGGTTTGATGTGCTGACCAAGGTGGTACTGGACCAGACAGGTCAAAGGGGGACATTGGAGAGCTGTCAGCTAGAGCTATGGAGAGGCAAGGAATGCCTGGGCAGGGTAAACAGCATCAGGTGGACAAAACTGGTTGAAGCTCTGTGAGTAACATTTCCTGCTAAATATAATGCCAACCCATTCTCAGAGTATGTCCACAGTGCTACTTTGCATACTACTTAGCATATGCTCACTGAGACAACATCTTGGTGGAGAAAATAGTCTATGCCTACTTTGTAAAAAATAACTATAATCCATGCATAAAAAAAAGCAAATTAAGCTTGAGCAGAAAAGTTTCATTTTAGCACTTTATAACTTTTTAGTGTTTGTCTTTCCCACATCAATAATGGGATTTTAAAACACATTTTCTGACTTGATATTTAAGATAAAATGCATTAATATATATTTATCCTTTCTCTACAGAGATGCTATGAACATCCTGGTACTATGGCTAAGTCAAAACACTTTAGAAAATGCAATTAGAAATTGCCATAGGCCATCCTTCAGCCTGAACTCAGGAAGGGTGGCACATGTACAGTTGCAGTGCTTTGTTTGCCCCCTGCAAACCCAGCTTAGAGCTGTAGTAATAAGCTGCTGAAGAGCATGTTGCTTTAATGTTGGAAAAATGAGTTTAGAACAAAAACAGGCTGTAGTTAATTACAAACACACTCAATGCTCACGTCTGAGAGCTCTTCAGTAGTAATGAGAGCAGATATTCTATATTTGGTACAAGACATAGTAAAGAAATTTGACAAACCGTCTGTCTGATGGTAAAATTAGGGACTCATTGACTCTCTGAGATGCTTAGAGTTGTAAAGAATTGTCTTCAGATAGATTACTTAAACTCTTTTGTACCAGCATCTGTGCAAAATCAAACCTGAGGAATTCAGTCAGTGTTGGTTTTATCCACACAGAGACCATCCTCTAGCAACCTTTCCTGCTTTTCTGCTAAGGAAGCTGTGTCAAGCTATCTCAAAACTTCACCAAGCTTTAAACATAGAAATAAAAGTGATGACCTGAGAAAATAAAATGAGATTTGGATCTCTTTTAAATATTACATCAGATGGACTATAAACTAATGAATATAATCGAGCCTTTGCTTTGCAGTAGCAACACAGGAGATAATAGGTCAGAGAAGGAGACTTAAAAGGAGGCAATCTTTTAATACAGAGCTTACATTAACTTTTATTTATTCATCAGATCCCTTATTGGAATTATGAGATTTGGAGGCACAATCTGACATACTCATTCTGTCACAATGGCATAAAACCTCCTTATTGTTTGGGCTCAGTTGTAAGTGTGTGTATTAAATAAAAAGCTAACACAAGATTGAAAATGGGGTCAAAACCAGGGTGATTACATTTTTTGTCACATCTGGCATTTGGTGATTATTTCAGTGTCTTACAGTGCAAGAGACCAATTCCATAAGAAATGGATTATCCATGCACATATCATGAGGCAAACACAGACTCTCTCCTCATATTAAAAAATGTTCCCTTATCTCCCAAGAATACACTGTAGATTCTCCAAGATTCCACATACCTGTTGGTGTATTTTCAAATCAGGTGCAGTGATGAAATTGCAGTGCCACTGTGAGGACAGAGGTTTCCATCACCAGCAGACATCACCACCTTCTCCTGACCTTTCTTTTCCTCAACTCTTTCGGGCATGTTGGTCAGTATGTGATTGGAATAGTCAGCGGGTTAATGAGGATTTGGCTGGCAGTCAAACAGCCTCTGTTCTGGGGTTCATACAGTGCCAGTACAGGGCTTGGGGAAGTACACTGGATTCAAGGCTGGGAAGAAAATGGTCACAGTTAAGATTAAAATTCAAATAAATTGCTCATGAAGGGAACAACTAGACAAGCTGCATGGTTTTGCAGGACTGTATTTGTGAGAAATGCTCCCCATAAATACCCAAGGTTAGCAATACAACTGATAACCATTCAAACATTTTTTTTCAAAATGTCTGTCCCAAATTAAAACCAGATATTTCTTTTCTCTCATGTGTTTGCCCTTTTTTCCCAGGATTTATTTTTCAGCTCCACATGACCCTTATCCAGGTGCTTTTCACCAGCTTTGTGTCCCAATTTCTTTTCATCTTCTATGCAGCCTGAACCCCATGCAGCCTGAAACCCAAACTATTTATGCTATTTATGTGCATCACAAAGGATTTCTGGGCCTCTTAAAATGTGGGCCTTAAACACTTAGGTGTCTATTATTTTATCAAAATGAATGTGGAAAGCCTCCACAGGTGCCAGTGGGAGGTCAGAAGGTTAATACAGATTGTGTGTTCAGGGTGGTATGGCATGGGGAGAAACTACATCTTAAGATTTCAGGGACAAGCTGAGTGTGCATGGGAGCCTCTTGGAGGCAGTCCAGATTCCAGATTGTCTCCAGGTTCCAGATAGCTCAGCTAAACATATAGGGGATGATGGGGTCACAGTGAATTCAAACTTTTGTGAAAGGGAGCAGATATTCTCAGCAACAGGCCCATTTTCTCACCATCTGCACCATTGTACAGTCCTGCAATATCTTAAAGCCCAAAAAAGGGAATAATTTTAGGCTCTACTTTTTGTTGTTTATACACAAAGAGGCAACAACAAAGCACTCTCTGGAAATGCAGTGGTTCTAAATATTCTCCTTGGTTGCTTCTAAGGTTGTTTAGGAAGTTAATAGCTTTCAAGTATTCATTAACAACTCTGCAGGTCAGTGGAGGAATACAAAAAACGAACACAAAACTGGTCAGAAATGGTGTCTCTACATAGAGCTAAATCCCATGTAATTTGGGAACTGGTGAGTGTTTCTTCATTTTTAATTATGAGGAAAGCCTTCTGTTAGAATAATATTTTCTCCAGCATTACATATTCCCTTCATCTAGGGAGCTGGCAGGAGGAAAGGACAGAAGCTCTTCAGGCAGTAGAAGTTGAATTTAATAGGATTCACAGAAGAGATTTAAGGAGCTAATCATCCTTATAGCTGCTCAAGTTCAATTTTTATCCCCCAAAGCTACTAATTTTTTAAGCATGTATTTTTGGCAGTGCTTTGCAGCAAATCTCTCCCCTTGGGGCACATTGAAATGTGCAGGCTGTATTAAATAAATGAGCTTCTTTGCCATCTCAGTAACCCATAACTGCCAGTGACACATAAAGCTTGGTATTCCCTCATCTCAGCAGGCTGACCTAGTCCTAGCTTACACTTAATAAAGTCAGAGGAGGACACGGTGACAAGCAGAGCTACAGTCCTTAGTTGCCAGGATCCAGAGTCAGAACTAACAGTATTGGATGCCCACAAAGTACCATCCAAACTTGAGTAAGGCTCTACACCAGGATTCAAAAAAATTGGCACCTTCACCCTCTGTCAACCAAAGTAAATGCCATAGATGGCTGTATGTTTGATATTTCAAATATACAGCAATATACATATGTATTCCATTTAGAGGAAAGAGGGTTAGAAAATGCAAACCAAGCAAATTATTTCTTTGCATACATTTATCCCTCCCTCAGTTACCTCTATTGTGAGTTCAGTGTGATTTAAATTAATGGAGTAAGAGGAATATTGGCCACAATTTGGAAGGACATATTTCAGAACTATTTGGGCACCCTTTATGCCTCATAGACACCTCATTCTCTTTAATGCAGTGCTTGTCAAAGATCTGCAAAGTGCTTTTAACAGGGGGTAAATAGGTAGAAAAGTGAAATAACTGTGAGTTTTGGGGGTTTTATCAACTCACTTTAGATCAGAGAGATACACAGCCCTGCTTTCCTTGAGTTCCCAAAACTCCTGGCTTCTTTGAACCTATCTTGAACAAGTCTACTGTCTCCATAACGAATCCTCCTTAAAACACAAGGGCTTTGTTTCAGCGTACTAAATGCAAGGACAGCTGAACAACTCACCTCACAGCAGTTTCCTTCAAAAGGAATGCGTGTCCTGTGTCTATATGGCAGAAGAGGGTCATTCATCGGTGCCTGGGCTCACAGCCCTGCTCTGGGAGACAGCCAAGGTTTGTCTGAAGCTGGCAGCCTTGCTGCCAGGGGAGGCAGGCTGGGGAGAGTTTCTCATCATCACTGCAGCACACTGAAAGAAGAGTAGGGCTGGAACTGGCCAGATCTGGAAGGGTTGAGATGCCACCACCGTTTTCAGCAAATCTTACAAAGCTGAAGGCAGCCACATGCAGGTGTTAAGAGTCTTTCCACCGACTCTGTCCTTCCAGGAGTCCAGAGGCAAAACTCCCAAATGGTTCCTGGGCACAGGAGGGAACAACAAGCTCTGAAAACTCAAGAGGAAAGTAAATCTCTCTGCTGACCTCAAGTTCCTCAGTTTTAGACAGCTGCATGAAAAAAAATAAATAACATGTGTTTGACTGTTTCAATTTTCAGAATTAGCACACAACCTATGCAATGATCCTCCCAAGAGGTGTCACATTCCTCAAGCCCTCCTATGAGTCCTTACAGTTTTTCAGCTACCAAGTGCTTGGCAACCCTGTCATTTTGTGTATTTGCTTGGATAGAAGCAGTTTGAATCTTGTAGGTTAAGTACTGGGACAAGGCTCTGAAGGTTAGTAAGGACTGTGAAGAGACAGTGAAAAACACTTGGAAGATATTGGCATGTTATACAAATTTTTAGTGATTGTGGAAAGGCCAATAATAAAAAGACACCTAGAAGAAGTAAAAAGTCAGTGAAGGTGAGGAGCCAAGGCTACATGGGTCTTCCACCTGATTGTTATCTTGTGTGTAGCAACTGTGGCCATGCTGAGTAATGCAGAAAGAGCAATAAATCTCACCAGATGAGTAAAGATGGGGATTTAAATGTCAGAGAGAGTACCTGGATCTTTTCAATGTATTTTAAATATATTTATCATGTAGTCACAACACTGACAAGTTCACAACTGTGCTTCATTTATTATATCTTTTCTACCTAGGTAGAGAGGTCACTCCTTAACTTCAAGAAAGGCTGGTCAGTGTCACTGTATATTGCTCATGCTACCTGAAAATAAAATATATCCTATTTCAGGAGCATCCCTCTTTCTGAAATCCTTTTCCTTACACTTGAAGAAAAAGATACTTAAACTGAGATTGCCAAGATTGTGTTGTAGGCACACAGCTTGTAGTAATTGGGAGTGGGGCTGTGGTGGAGCCTCCTCCCTGATGGGCTACAGCTGTGTGGGACAGGTGCCTGGTATTGAAGGCAATGAGCCAAGCACTGACCAAGCACAGGAAGGCACAGAGGTGAAATACATGTGAGATTAAATATATAAGGGGCTGCATTGAAGGGCAGAGGAGAAGCTTTCATCCCTCTGAAGGGGCAGATGCCTGCAGCCTTTCTGGGTGCTTCTTGTGGCTCCACTGTTCCTCTGCCATAAGATTGTCTGTGAATTGGGATGATAAATTTGTATTTATTCCTGCAGAATTTAGGAAATTAGATATTTCACAGCAATTTTGCATAATATTATTTTAAGGGTTTTCAATTTACTTTCTTTGTGCTGCTATGTTGATAACCTAAAAGATATGGAATATCACATACAATAACAACAGAAACCATTATTACACTGGTGGCCTACTAAAGGCTTATTTTATCACATTTTCATAACATTATCATGCTCATTAGAATACATGATCATGTGTATCAGATGGATGCCAAAACCCCATAATCACCCAATCACTAGGAGCTACTCCTGCACTCCCACAAAAGCTGCAGTCATTTACTTTCAAACTTGTGGCTATGAGCCAGTGTACATGGGCAGCCTCAAATTATCAGACAAGGAGCTGCTTCTTCAGTTGTGAGAATGTCTCTGGCTGCAGACCTTCGGTAACTTCTGATGCCACTAAATCAAAAGCCTGACACAATTCCTGATTCTTTGTGGGAACTTGCTTAGACTTGCTTCATTTCTCACTTAACCAGAGCCAAGCTTTTAAACCTGCACAATTTCTGTGATATTTGTAAACTGCTGATAATACAGAACTATACTCATCAAATACTGTTTTGCATTCTGGTGAGAAAAATAATTAGCATAAGTATATTTCTATAATTATAGTAAAAAGCTTTCCTTTTCATGGTGCTAAAACTTATTTTTAATTGGATTTACAAACTGAATTAACTTTATATAATTGCCTAGGATTCTGTAGTTCAGCTGTTAAAAATAATTATCCCAGCTGGCCCCTAGCAGTCTTTCCCCAAGTCTGACCAACCAGTCCTGAATACAGACACTTGTGAATTGCTTCCTCGTGCTCCAGGGAGTGATGGAAATGCAGGGAGCTATCAATAGCCAGCTCAGGCTAATGAAAGCACATCTCTGCAGGGCCTGATCAAGCTGATGATTGTTTGTTAATTGTATGGGGCAAGTTCAATGGCATTTCCCTGCAATAGGTTGTCTGCTTGACCATGATATCTACTCAGTTTATACACCCAGTTAATTACATTGCCATTTCCATACTGCCAAAATGCAGAAACTCCTATTAAGTGAATAATTCAGAGATAAATGGGGTTTTGCCAGTCTTATCACATAAACTTATAAAGGATTTTCGTTGTGTGTGTATGCAATGCAAATACCAAGGTCTACATACCATTTTGGTATCTAATATCTCCTTCCTAAAAGAGAGTTCTCAGCCTGTTCCATGTAGCTTTCCTTTTCATCCTTACCTCTGCATTTCTACCAAGTGAGCTGTCTGTGACTGCTTCTAAAAGCCCCTCTGCCCACATTTTCCCTTGCTTTGTGAAACTTCTCTGCACAGAGATTTTACAACATTTATGAAATAAATATTGTGTCATCCAACTCAGTTTCTCTTTGCTTTCAGCACATCAACCATTATATATTTTCTTGGTATCCCATCCTATGTGAGTTTTTATGCCTCTCTCTGTTCAGACTTGTGTCTCTCCCTTGTCTGAATCAGAGTAACAGCTCCAGAGAGTAGCTGCATTCCTCTGCCTCCTTCATACTTTTTTTCTCTCTCCAAATATTAGTAGTTCTGTCAAATCTCTGTCCATCTCTTCATCTCTTGGAAAATGGATCCCTTTTGAAGTCCATACATTTTCTGCACTTGGTAATGTACAGGTCATGAAATTGGAAAGGACTATTTTGGACCAGTAGGGGCATTTAAGGGCTCCTTTGACACTGCTGAGTCCAGATTTGTTTCGTTTCAAATTCAGAGAAAGAGTGCCAGTCATGGAGTAAAGGATGTCTACTCTGATATGTACACTTAAGGTAGAGCCACAGGAAGCATCTTAGCTCCTGAGACATGGTCTGAACCCAGCCAGTCCCTCCATAAACAATGATTAATGGTTCAGCTGCAGGTCTATCTTCCCAGAAATCATTTTATATGTAGCTATGAAAACATTCCAGTTTAGCAGTCAGATATGTTATCATAGCACCAAGCTCTGACCCCTGGGGTTACATAGGATCTGCTCAGAACTGGAGTCTCAATAATGTTTTTTCCTGCTCTTTATAGACCTTTATACAGCTTCCAAATCTGAATCACAGTAGCTGTATTCAGTGCCTGGAAAAACAGTTCCTATTCATTATCATCCCTCCAGTACTCCTTAGGCTGCCAAATTGCCATCAGTGCTTTTCTCTTAGTTTGTATGTATCTTCCTATCCCACTGGCTCAGCTTCTTCTTGTGTTCTGTGCTCTTTCAGGAATGATAATTAAAAAAGATACCATGCATTTGTTTGAAATAATACCTTTTCTCAGTAGCATGTCCAGCTTCAGGCTGGGGTGCTGACTTGCACATCTCCTACAGCCATTCACTGCAGTACAAGACTGAAATCACATCACTGATACCTGTGGAGCCACCGTGGGAGAGGGCTGTGGGACCTCACCTCTTTGCCATATCAATTCAAAACAGAACTGGGCTCCAAGGGCGCCAAAGAGTCAGGGTTCAGCTTTTCTTTCTGCAGCTGTGTGGGCAAAACTAGAAGCTTCATGAAGTATTATTTTTTGGTCCATTTTTGGATTTTGGATGGTATCTAGACATTGACACTTGATAACTAAAATGCTGGGTGATGGATTATTGCCATCAATATAATCTCAAAAATTTTTGTATGATACCCATGTGTGTTTGTAGTCATTTTATCTTCTTGAGCATAATGTCAGACTATTTTTCAGGTACATATCATGATTTATGCCCTTTCTCTTAGAGTGAAACTTATCTCACTGGAGTAATCACAGTTTCCAGTCTGCCTTTTATCAATGACATCAACTCATTCACCAGCCTAATGCTGCATTATCCCAGGAAAATCACGTTGTTGTGGTATTACCTTTCCCCAGAGGAGGCTGAATTGCTTTTATTGCTTCCTGCTTGAACAACTGCTAATCGCATTTCTGGAGTTCTTCCAGCAGGAGGACTATACTTCTGACATGATGGATTCAAATCACCCTTGCCAGGATTTAACACACTGAAATATCTTTCTTCAAGGGAAGAGATTTGATTGCCTACAAGAATCTGTGATTTAAGGACAAGTGGGCCTTTTGTGCAGTTCCCCATTTATCCTCCTATTTTAATGAACTTGCCCATATTTTGAGTTTTCTGATTCCAAATTGATAATTAATTGCACCTACAGCCAGACTCGATAAAAATTCACAACCTGTAAATTCAATTATCTCCCTTTTCAGGGTGGCACATTTGTCACAGGACCAGAGAAGAGCAGCTATGTGTATGTCCTCAAATTAAAGAAGGTGTAGGATAAGGTGGTAGCCACAAGACCAAGGAGCACAGACCTGGTCTTGACAGCCCTGTGTAGACCCCACTTTTCAGGGGATGAGCTGCTCCCACTGAGGCTCAGCCTGACCCTCCTTCCCCCTCCCCAAGCCTAAAGCTGTGGTAGTGGTACGGGGTTGCATTCTTCCTGCAGCATGACTGTAGCACATCCTAACTGTTTGGCATATGGACCATGCTGAGACACGAAGGGAGCTCACACAGTCCTGTCCCCATTGCCAGCTGGGAGCAGGTACCTCTGAGACCCTACAGAGCACTTGCAGAGCCCTTAAGACAGCCTGGTAATGAGCTGGCAGCAGTGCTGTGGGGCTGCTTGGGGCCCCAGAACTCAGCCTGGACCAGGGATGATTCTAATTAACAGTGGAGACAAATCCACTGAGGCCGGTGCAGAGGCAACAACACTCCAAATGCATGTTTGCATTAGAGCTTAGCTTCAGTTGTTTGCTATAATGCAGAATGATGCAAACTAGCACGTTCCAAAGCTACACTGAATCTTAGGAACAAGGGGAGGCTTCAGCACTGGTTCGAATGTTCTAAGAAATTATGACTGAAAATATCTGGGTATATGTATATTTCAGTGGAAATATGTATACATGCTGAATGTGGTTTGAGTATACCCATTGAAAAGGTAGGGGTGCAGTTGGTAATTATAATATTACATTACTAACACTTGGCCACATGCAGCTCAGGTATGTGCAATTTATTTTAATCAGTATATATTTCAATTTTATCACTTCAAGGTGAGGCATGTTTTCAGCTTATAAGTGTGTTAGAAGGTGAAAAAAATGTAGTGGATAGATTAATGAAGCTGACAACCTTTCTTGCAAGGGTTCTGCATGGACCCATGCCAAAACTGAAGCGGAATGCCTGTGGCTATTCAATCTGGACAGTAACCTTCCAGTGAACATATTTATCCAGGCAAACCATTTGGAGTGAGTGGCTGTGTGGTACTTAGTTGCCAGCTGGGGTTAAACTCAAAGACATTCAGTTTTAGAAGAGTTGCACTGATGAATTTTTTGTTACCTGTTGCTGTTAGGAGCAGTGAAACATGGAGAGACTTACAGATCTCCTGAGCAGCACTGGGATTCAGAGCCACCAACCTGCAGCATCTCAGAATATACTAATTTTGCATGACACAAACTCTCTCAGGATTTACCTCTCTGAGTGTTTCATGCAGTGAGGACAAATGCTTTTTTGTTTCGTACAAGCAAAATAGTGTGTGTGTGTGTGTGTGTGCACACTCATTTCTGAAAGGTTTTTTAGAGGTGAAGATCTATTTAGAGGTGAAGATCTAAAGTTAATGTGCTTAGGAAATCCATGCTGATGTCTAAATCCCTGCTCCTTTACATGGGTCTCAAGTATCTCTATCAGAACTAAGAAACCAAATGTCAACAAAACAATTCCACGTGTTCTGTTGACCTGCATGCAAAGTAAGAGCACAACAGCATAACATACAGTAAAAATATCTTGTTTATCATGAGGTCAGTAAAGAGCACTAATGGGTGATCTATTCACAATATATTCAGGGGTTCATTTTCTGAACTTAGTTTGTCTGTCCTATCCACAGCTACTGCATCAACCCTTACTTACTTACACATAATTTCTGCTCCTATATGCTTCACTTTATCTTATGCTTAACTTTATGTTAGAAATCAACCCCCTAACCTCCCATAATTTACTGTTTTTTCATTTATCTTGAACTAGAGCAATCCATGTGTTTCATACATTAGCTTTTTTGTCACTTGAAGTAGCTGAACATTTCAAATTCAGTATCTGTGTATTTTTATACTAATTCAAGTATGACATGGAAAGCTTCTTTGACATTAAATCTGAGTTACAGGGAAAGACTTGCTAAATGCAGGACTAGGTTGCACTGATTGTCACATCAGATTTTTGACAGACAAAATGGTATACAACAATCTTTCTCTGAATATTTTATTGAAAACCTCATCATCCAGTGATGAATAGATGTAAATCACTCTTGAAACCTATTCTACTAGTTGTATTAAAAAAAAGAGCCTGACACACAACCAAAAGCAGAACTAAACCTGCAGAAAAAATATGAGCGATAGTGAAATTTGTCCTGTAGTCTTCTGTTTTTTACATGGAACATCAAATTCTAGCCATTAAAATGGAAACTTTTATCTACAAGTAAAAAGGATATTTCAGTGATTCTCTCCAAGCTTTTATATGTAGAATTAAAATGTACATCATGAGAGCAAGCCTCATAAAAACATGGACTATGCTTCTGCAGTGGGCCTGTTACATTATTTTCATTATTACAAATTCTTAGTGAACAAGTGATGAGCAATAATCTCACCAAAATTAGGTACATAATTAAAGTGTTTTGATTTTTTAATATTTTTAATAGAATATTTTTCAGTTGCTGGCTGAATTTAGAAAATGTGATTTAGAAAAAATAGATCACAGTTTTGATAGATTAGTATCTCCAACACATAAACTGGCTGTGGCTGTGATGTCCCCCCTGGAGGCTGAGGCTGCTGTCATTAGTGGAGAAACCCTGACACTCTATTAGACAGTTACTCACTAAAAAATATTCATTATGTTCAAAACTCTGCCTGAAGACCTGCCTAGAATGCCACAAGCACTAGTCTCAGCTGGTGTAAATGAAAGCAGCTTCAGTGGCTTTGGCAGGGTGGAGACTGCCTGCTCCATCTGAAACATCTGTCCTGGGCTCCAGCTTTCAGCATCACTGCTCTCACCACCAGCAAAAAGAAAAAACTTGCTAAATTTCCTTCATTGCTAATCATTAACCTATGGCTGCATTCCCATCTTTAAAGCAGCATGCACCTATTTGTTTGGCATGATGCTGATATACGATGATTTTTCTACAGCAGTGTTTTGAAAGCTTCTGTTATTTCCTTGACACCTCAGGCTTTCTTATTTTATTCTACTGCCTCGATCCATGCAACAAGTCTGCAGCTACAAAGCCCTGCACACCCTGCACGCCCTGCAGATGCCTCCCCCTTGCACCCCTCCCTGCCACCACAGGGATGATGTGATGCCCGTCCCAGAGGGCAGAGCTTCTGTGCTCCTCACATGAATGGCCCTGACGTGCTGAGCTGGTTCCCGCAGGCAGAGTCCCTCTGAAGATGATGCTGTCTGACACCGCGAATCAATTCAGCATTTCTTTATCTCATTTCAGAGCAGCAGGACTCCTGGGGCCGCGACACTGAAAATGTGCCGTGTGTTACCCATCGTGATCAGAACACGGAGCGGTGCTCACCGGCCTGGACACGCCCGAGCAGGAGCGGCCTAAGGGCTGTGGGAGCCGGGCCGCCGCGCCGGGCCTGCTCCCGCCGCAGAGCAACCTGCTCCCTGACGAGATGTTCCTGCGCCAAGACATTAGCTTTTCTTCTTTGACACGGAGATTAAGGGCAATCCCCACAAATTCAAAACCAGATCAAGTATGGTACTTCAGTGAGATGAACTGCTGGGTACAAATTGTACAAATTGCCCAGCCTTTTCCCACTCCTGGGCTTCCCATGGGAACCTGTCCCCTCCAGTCGCACAGGTTCAGCAGCACCACGCAGCGCTTTTTGCAAACCCATTGTAGCAGTGTAGGCTCCACATGAATTGCAAAAGCTGAACTAGTTGGCTACACACCAACCAGGTCAACACCATTTTAAAAATCTTTATTATTGTACAGCTGCCAGGCACACATACCTACAGACACATATCCGGGAACTGACAGCCTAACAAGACATTCGTCTGGCTTCTGGTTCTGCCTCAAAACCACATTTGGGACAGGGCTGTCTGCTGAATTTCAGACCAAGCATCCCTGTCCCAGAGTTCTTGCCCGTTTACATTTCAAACAGCAATTCTGCCCCAAATGTCCCTGCAATTTAAAATTACGATAACAAATGGTTGAATTAGAATAAGATCATTGTTGCACAGACAAACAGAATTAATGTGTTATGCAAAACAAGCTAATTATTATGAATCTTTGTCTTATTCTTTTTAACCACTATTTTATAGTGCCTTTATATATATACATACAGACACACACACTCACTTTTATATCCATTAACATGGGATGTTAACTTAAGCTGCTTTGAGCTTCTGCTAACCAACAATTTTAACTTCCTTCTAGTGGCCAATTGTTACTTAAATGCTAGTGATTGAAAACTTGTCTGCTTCTCATTATAAAAAAGAAAAATCAGCTTGTCTTAGAAAAATATATATGCGTTTCCCTTTTGATAAAGTTTATGGTCATTGCCTTAATTGTAGTAGAACAGCACAGGCTGTTTCCTTATTAAAACAAAACTTTGGAACCAAGCAACTGTAGTGAAAAGGACAGGAAGGAAAAACAGTCTCAGCGAAATAGAAGTTCTTGCTGGCTAATTGTTCAAGTGATACAATTATATCAAAAATTGTGGTTGTGTACTGCTAGAAAATAAAAGCTGTAGTATTCACTTACAGGCAGGGTAACCTGTGTTTCTTGTGCTTTTTGTGTGGAATTTGTGCCTCCAGACCATCACGTAGTGTAGTAAAGGCCATTTTCCCTTTCCTTACTGAAAATCCAACTATTCCTATCCATGCCAGCATTCTTTTAAATTCATCTGTCCTCTGACTTGTCCAGAAACTGTTGCAATTAGCTGTCTTTTTTTTTTTTTTTTTCCTTCTCTTCAGTTTTATTCTTGAAGAATCTTACTAAAAACATTAATTCTGGCATTCCATGTTTGGAGTCCTCATTGTGTGTTCTTCATCTACCAAACAGTTTGAATGGCTGCCTTGTTTCTTCTTTGTCTCAACAGCTAGGAGGATGCCCACTTTCTTCATATTACTGGAACACCACTACTCAAATTCCTAAGAAAAGGAAAAAGGATCTCTTCAGATTGCCTTGTCTTATACCTGCAGAAAGCTTTTCAGGAGATAGCTTTAGCTTACTTCAAAAAGTGAGGAAATTAAAGCAACTGCTTTGTGTGTTTGACTGTCCAGCTGGTTAGTACTTCCCCTATACCAAACCTATAAACTTCCTGTCAATTTTCAATTGTTTGACAGACATTTTTAAGATTGGTAAGTCTTTCTAAGTCTCTTGGAAAAATAACTAAATAAAAATAATTTTAAAAAATCTGGAAGGAGAATTACGTCCTATTGATCTATTTTATGCTGTTTGTCACCAAGAGATAGCCTGGTCTGCACCCAGCAGGCTGTGCTGCTCCACACTAGCAAGGGCTCCTGCTGCCTCTGCCATTTGTTTGTTTTTCTCTTTTCACCCTTCAGGCCAGCTATCCTACTGGCTGTTTCTCAACTCTTTCCAAGAAACCTCAGATATTATACTTTTGGTTTTGCATTTTCTGTGTCCCAACAGTTTCATTTTCACTACCCCTTCTTGCCACACCCAAAGGCAAACTTTTTATGCCAGCATAACTCTCTTTCACTACAGTAAATATATTGCAGAACATCTACTTGAAATATATCCTGAACACTGCCATTTAGAAAACTTAATTTGTTCCCTTAGTCCTCCGAAGTCTTGAAGCCCTTTAGATCTTTGCAAACAGGGCAGAGGAGTGGGCTGCCATCCTCTCTCAGTAAGATGTTGGGTTTCAAAGCCAAAGCATCTCTCTTCTGAGGTCTTGGGAACATGGGAAATATAGCAGCACCCTCTGGAAGATATATATCAAGTACAGTTTACTGTCAAAGGTAAATGTAGTTCATTCCTCAATGTAGCACAAGACCTGGTAATTTTTAAAAAGTTTGGCACCAGAATTGGACTGCCTAAGCTTTCCCTGTTTGGAAGCTCAGGGCTGAAACCCATATTTGTATAGCATGGACCAGGTATGTTTCCTCCTCATCACTTATATCCAAAATATGACAGAAAGCCAGGCAGAATTAAATCTAAGCAGTGCCTTAGATTCCTGACATGATGCCGTGGGGTTTTTTTCGGCTGGCAGGGAAACCACACTACCTTCTAAATTTCTTTATTTTAGTTGAGCACCTTAGGGCAAGACAAAACAGGTCAAAAGGCTGGCTGGGTCCAGGTGACAGGAGCTGTCTCCTGCTCTGCCTCTCTCCAATTTTAACATGTGCAAACCTATTACTTGCCAGCTGGCTTCATATTTATATTGTGCAGCTTTCCCGGAGGGACAAAGCCAGTGCTGCCAAATTCACAATAGGGCAAACTTCTCCAACCCCAAATGAAAAATCCATCCTTCAGGTATTGAACATGATCACAATTTTTTTATCAGCTCATTTACATGTGAGCACAGTAAGGAACTTTGTGTTTATTTTTGCTGCCAAAACTCATGAGAACACTGGGATCACAATTTTTTCTCCTTGCTTACAGTCACAACAGATCACATCTACTGTCAGTCATAGTCCTGCTGACATGTATTTATCTTGACAGTTTGGTCTAAAGTTTCCACTTATCATGTACAAAGAGCAGCCAGAGATCCCTTCAGAGATTAAAACATGATGGCCAGTTGGATTTATTTTCACTCTAGGGGCATCATTTGGGGGTAGATTCCTACAAGTAGCACATTCAGTTATTTCCATCTTCCCACAAAACCAGTTGCTGCTTCCACCAACTCTCTGAAATGTTCTTTCCTAAGGTAGATGAAGGGGGAAAAAAAGAGAGAGGGTGTGGGACAGAAACACAGCAAAGTACAGTTGCTTTACAGAAATGATTGGAATCTCATTCTTTCTGATTTTCTCCTCAGTTCTTTTTTTCAGAAAAGAAGACACTCCCATATGGTAGGTAATATTACTTCATATATAATTCCTAGGGTTTCTGTTTTAAAATAGACCAGACATCATGAAAAGAGGATTTGGTTCCCAAATCTTTTGCCACTTTGCCTCTGCTACATGGAACCATGAGGAAATTGTATTTTCCTAGGAACAATGTGAGAATAGATTACAAGAAAAATTACCACTGGGGTATCCTCTTTAATTCCCCTTTAATCCTATAAAAAGGATTTATACAATCATGTCAGTGAGAATAAAATCAAAAGCAAAGTTATATCAGTAAAAGGAAAATGTAGTGACTATATGTATTAGTACACTTTGGGGAACATGCACAATAATGTATGTGTGTCTCCAAAAACTGTTACTGTATGAAATCCTTCTTCCCAACTAAGCCTAGGGAACTCAGACCCCTCTTTTCAGGAAATATTCTTTAATTGAAACAGAAACAGCTGTATTTCATATCTTCCAGACAGTTTACATTGCTGAAAAAATCAACAGATACCTGTACAAAACTCAAGGTAGCCAATATCTGAAGATAACGTGAAGATATTTGAAGATAGAAGTTGCAGAACTGAGTCTGTGCAGATGAAAGGAGCTGAAATATCCAGGAGTTTCCACTTGCATATGGAAAGGCTGACAGAATGGCTTCTGATTCAGTGATAAGATCCCTCTTTCAAGCATCATGCCCAACATCAACACTTGGATACATCTTCTGAAGCACCTGCATCACTTGGAATCCATGGCTCTCCTGCAGTCTTCTATGCAGAACAGCTGCCCTCATGCCCAGTCTGTTTCCATTCATATTCAGAATAGACAAGATATGAAAAGAGCATTGCAATGGATTTTGTGTACTGTAAAAGATGATGCCTAAAAATTCCTCACTTCATATACTATTTAAAAACAGATAACCATAAATTTGTATATCAGACAATTCCTTTAGGACACAAAATCCTTGTTTGGGATCCTAGCTGAGGGCTCTTAATTTCCAATCAACATTCTTACTTTCTTTTGTTCACCCTTACAGGTATGGAACATGACTATTTCAGTTCATATGACTAAATAAATATTAAAAACATCCATGGAAGTAAAATGCAAATTGTAGATTTCAATGGGAAATGGTCAGACAAATTTACCATTTTTTCAAATGGTAGCATGTGAAGGTATGCAACTTTCTGTACATAATTTGGTGGCAGTAATGAGAGTTCTGTAACATCACCGGAACAACTTCTGTCGGAGTTCTTTCATACTGTTTTTCCACTTTGAATTCTTAATTACAGGGAAAATCCAATATGCTTTTTACTGCTAGTGTAAACAGAACAAACAGTGAAATTTTAAAACCACATTTATTTTTCATATAAAACCTGTTGCACTATTACAGAAGTGAGCCTGTATGTTTACCCCCACATGCACAGATAATTCAGCATCTACAATTAAATAAGAGTAAAATGATATTTCTTTTTTACCAAAACCATTGGCAAATCCTGTGAAGAAATGTTCTCTTTGTGCTTTGTAATCAGTGTTCATATAATTCATTTCATATTTTGGTTCCCATTAAAAAAAAACTGACCAATGGAAAGCTCAAAGGTGCAAAAGAAGCTTATTACAGCTGGGTTACATTTGGGATTCCTTCAGTTGTGCTTTACCTACAGTATGTACACGGAAGCTGCAAGGTGTCCTATGGGCTAATGTAGTGCGCTGGCAAAAGCTCTGAATGGTTCAATTGGAATCTGCGCTACATGAGCAGATAACTATTTTGTTTTCACAGCAAAAAAAAAAAAAAAAAAAAAAGAAAAGAAAAAAAAAGTAGATGCTTTAAAATACCATGCACACCATTGGCTATAGTACTTCTTACACAGTACAACATAAGCTTTCTCGGTTTATTTGTCTGTAACACCTAGAAGCATATAGCATCTACGCTTTAAGTGTATTTACAAATTCAACAAAATATCTACATATAAAAAGCTTACTTAAAATTAAACTTGATGCAAGTTATGAAAAACCAATTTATTGGCAAATGAAACTGAGCATTCCTTCAACCATAGGTTGTTATAAAAATTTATATTTGGAGGTAAACATTTGATTGATATAGTATGCGAGAAAATAATTTTTTAACCGAAAAGGGTAATCCTTTACCAATAAACCGTATTAGCACTTGTCAGATGGAATGCTGCGGTTCCGAGCCGTAACCCCCACACTGCTTCAGGCTGGAGATAATTACAAAGCTGCCACACTGATCAGGCTGGGACACAGAGAGAAATGCACTCTCACCCATGGAGTCAGCTGGTTTGGGTTTTCAATTATTTATTTTACAAGAGCTTATACCTTGCTGTGTTAGTAAATAATTTAACTCTGGTTGTGTTTTGGGATTTTTGTTTGTTTGTTCGTTTTCATTTTTGTTTTAAGTATTCTAAGGCCATGAAAACATGTTGTGCTGTAACTGTGTAGAAAACGTTTTTAAAGGGGAAAAAAAATCATACTCTTCTTTATGTAATTTGAAATATTTTAAACTTTCCATTTTTAGCACAACAGTTTCATAACACTTCTATTTCTTCACAATTTTCCTTTATTTGGCAATGACAGTAGTCTGCTAATCACAGTTTACTGCACCAACTGATTTAGTAGTACAGCACATTATGGAATGCATATTGTATAAAGGCACTGAGTGTGCTTTGCCCTGTGTTTTCTGGAATATTTTCCCTAATTTTTAAAGTTTTTCCTTTCAGTGACTGTACAAATTCTGAAATGCATTGCAATGCATATCTTTTATGCCCTAAAATCAATTCAATATGTTTTGATGTAAAAATAGAACACTGTACCGCTGTAATACTTGATAGATTAAAAAGGCTATAAAGTAATAGGAGCAAAGAGCAGATAATAGGGTCTCATTAAGCATCAGCAAATGCAAGTGTCATACTTAAATCATTTAGCAATTATATACTGTACATACTGTTCCTAACTGTCTTGCAAAAAGACATGATAGCTAGACATTAAGTCACCGATTTCACAACAATGTCCACAAAGACATTGAAGTTCTATATAATACTACTATAACACTCTGACATTGAGAATGGAATTCATATCCAGGGATTCAGCTGAGGACTGCATCACAAATTGTCAAACCATGTTTTTATAGTGTACACAAGATTATCTGTGAATTGTGTAGGGGTTTTTTTCCATGCATTATATTGTATTTTCAACAGGAAACAAAATTACAAGTTGATGTTACTGTTTGTGTCAGTTCCTTTTAAAAAAAAAGCAAAAATACCCAAGTTTTGAACAAAATTTGAATTTTCTATTTTGATTCATAGTAACATACCACTTACTGTGTCATTACACTGTGTACTGGTATTAACCTGCATATTTCTCTTAGCATTAACATCTGGTGGTGAGGAGCTTCGTTACCTGTGTGTTCATAGTATGAGAAGGAGGATGTACAAGTGCTTTAAGCAAACTGAAGATACAAGGGGATCAAGTTCTGTGGTTACACAAATGAATTCATGGCATTTACAGGAGAAGGAGCCTCAGAGCTTTCATTTCCTTCTGCAGGTTCTTTCTCTTTTTTACCACTATATTGTCCAATAAAGGAGCCATCCTCATTGAACTGACCATTTACACCTTCTCCATAGTCAACTAAACTATCATCACTGTCTTCTTTTTTCACAGTTCTGTCTGAAGGTGTCCGGCTTCCTTTTTTTAGAGGTTTATGGTCCTCTGCATCGCTGGAGACAGAAACAAACAAACATGGGATCAACGGATGTACCATTTATTAAGACAAAATCAGCCATGCATGCAGAGTTTATGAAAAGCATGTGTGCAGCCCTATAATCCTTTAGTAAACCCACATCACATTGTAGAGGCAAATCAATATGATGAAGTTCACATGAAAACATGGTGTAAGAATGGTTTAAACAGAGAATGTCTTCAGTGGAGGGAGGGGGAGTTGTGGTTTCTTTTATTTTTTTTTCCCACCGTGCATGACTTTTCAGTGGTAAGACCTGGGCCCTTGGCTTGGAGGCCATGTAGATGCAACTGCAAGCATTAAGAAGTGGGTTGTAAAGTTATAAAAAAATAATTTGTTTGTTCTCCAAAGTAACAAGCTTATGATGTGCCGTGAAGTTAGTCTGTTAAACTTCTTAATTTCTTTGACTCCTTGAAAATGAATGAAGAATGAATTTGGTTAAATGAAATATACTGATTTTCTTTACTAGTATAAAGAAAATAAAAGTGCTGCATTTCAAATAATTTGTTACATAATGCAGGCCAGACTTGCAATTTTCAACCTTACCTTTCAAGAGACCTACATATTCCATTAAAAGGGTGCAGAAGAAACAAATGAAAATAGCCTAAGAAGAAAAGCAAAGTCCATATCCTGATAGTGATCAGTATTGTATCAATAATAAGTTGCTCTTAAAATTGCTACAATTTTTACTGTATTACAGGTAAAGCAACAATTTGGCTTACAGTAGCTAGAATTGAGGAGCTCAGAGCATGCTTATTCTTTTTCATTTCTTATCAGATCCATCTCCCTAACCTACACCATGACTGAAAATGTTCTGACAATGATGATGGTGATTTGGAGGACAACAGAAAAAGGAAAGGAAAGAAAGGCCAGTAGAGGAGATCTCTGTAGCAAAGTACTGTGGTCTTTCCTTTGTCACTGGAAAAGCTGCAGCACCATCAGCATCCTCAAATAAATTTGCAGCTGTGGCAGGCTTGTATTTCATGAAATAGATATAGTTGGGCTCTTTTCAGAATCCTTTACACTGCACTTCAGTGTCAAGATGAAGATTTCAGCAGCAGCTCCAAAGCATTTTGAATTGAAACCCACTATTGCCAGCTGCACTTTTGGGTGCAATTATTTACCTTGTCTTAAACAGAACATGTGACTTGATTTGCATATAGGGTACAAAAAAAAAGGAAGTGGTTTGGGGTTTTTATTCAGATTCACAGTTTAAGGGAAATATAAAGAAACACATATAAGATATTAAAGAAACAAAATTATATTTTACAATTTCTAGAACACTAAGCTGAAAATATACTCAGCAAATTATTTTAACCCTCTAATTCCTAAAACCTAATATCTTAGTTCTTCAAATAATGCATTTTTTCCTAATTAATACCTTTAAACACCCAGACAAACCATATATAAATATATATTACGTAGGGTGTACAAGGCCACATCAGATCATATAGCTAGCCAACAAAAGCCCTGCTGAGAAACTGTTGCTAGAAAACTATTACACACATTTTCCATCAAGCTGTTTCTCCTCATCACCTTTTTTTTTGTTTTGGAAAACACTAAGTTATTAAATTCTAAAAGGAGGAAACTTCTAATATGCATATACTCACAAAAAAGCATACCAGATATTTTATCATTCTGCATATACACCAGAAAAAAAAAAAGTGGTAGGAATATCTCTCTCATTTACATGTAAGAAAATCTTCATGCTTAACGCACACAAAAGCAACACTTCCAAATGTGACTGTATCAGGCTTAATGTTTTACTTATTGCTGTGTACAAGGCACGAGGATAAACGTCTGTCACTGATCTGTGCTCGCTGGTGCTGCAAACATACAGGTCAGGAACATTTAAAAGACTGTACTCCGAAACTTCAAGAATCCAGCAGCAAAGTGACAATGTTTGTAACATTGTGAACACAAGCAGATTGCAGAGATACTACTGAAGAAGGTTCATTTTGGAAGGACCCTATATTTAAATGGCTGAAGATGGAATCAAGTATTTAATACTCATACACAATGTAATTATTCCAATGCCCCCATCAGAAGGTATTAATACTGTGATATTAAAAAATAAAGTACAAATTGGGTTGACTAAAACTGCAGTGGGAAATTGAAGAAGTTTTTTAAAGTGTCATTTATGCAGTGCATATAATCAATAGTCAGAAAACAATACTGGAAGGGAACCAAACATGAGGTAAGAATGGGTATGAATGCTTTATTTAGAGCCATGGAAGTTGAGTGTAGTCATACTTTTACTATTTTTTGCTGTATAAATAAATTCCATACTAGTATCTTTTTAAGGTTGAAAATTTGTCAAAGAAGACTTATATGTACCAATCATTTTGATAAGTACTTATATGTACCACATACACTTCTTTTCAGTACGAAAAGTGTTTAATATTAAAGCATACTCCAAAAGCATGATTTAAATATTAATCATTAATGATTGCTATTATATGAATGTTTCTTTTTCTTAGTTTAATGAAACACATATCAAACAATTATTAAGAGATATAAGAAATATGAGGATAACAATAAGTGCAAAGTACAAATTTATTTGTTTAAAAAAAGTATTCTATTTCACAAGCTTATCAGTTATTGAAAGAAATATGTACCTTGAAATCTCCTTTCTTCTTTTAACTTTTCAATTTTTCTTCCTTAGATATGGGTACATGCAGCAACCAGTCAGAATGGGGAAGACACTTTTACGATGCCTCTGCAGTCCAGCAGACAACTAGTTCCCAACTAAACTTTGCCACATTCATAGACATGCAAAAAGACTCAATATATGGTTAGCAATATACTACTTTTCCTTACAGCACAACTGTCAGGTGAAAGGCAACATGAAACAAAGTGGGTTAAAGCATTCTGGGCTATGAGACACAGAAAGTGGATGCAGAAGATGTAAACAGTTGGCAGTAAATTCCTTCTTCTGTGACCTCAGGTCAGTAGCCCAGAAATGTTTAAGTAAAAGCAATTAGGAAAAGCCAGAGAAATACCTTCCTTACAGCTTCCCTGCATAGTCCAGGAGACTCTGCCCCTATACCTAACACATTTCTGCTCACACTCCTAAATTATTAGGACTGTGAGTCCTAATATTATTAGAGTCAATCCAGACTTCAAACCATTTTACTATTTCTTATTTAGCTAAGACTTAACCACACCTATATTAGTCTTCTGAGTAGTTTTTCATTAACATCTCTGTAATACTCAATCTACAATACTCAATCTCAATCTACTTCTGCCTACAGGCAGAAGTTCGAAAAACAGGGCGATGAAGCTCTGGCTTTATAAAGTAATGTGTTGAAAAAGTTGTTAATCACACAAGTATTCAAGAATTAAAACAAGAATTTTCAAAGAAAGTACATGTGCATAAATTAGAACACAGTAAGACCACTGCCAAATCCAATTGGACCGTTCAGTTCTTCAGGCAGTTCATTGCGATAATCTCTTGTTCTGGAAGGGACCAAGCTTAGAATTACAGTCCTGAGGCACAAATCATGGCTAGGTCCCTGTGGAAACACACCTAAGCTGCAAGTTAAGTAACTACAAGAAAAAAAGCCCACAGTTGTAGTTACAAACTTTATTTTCATTGTTAATCAACTCAGAAGAAGGAGGAAGAGTAATATATTATCTAGCAATCGCAGAACTCTCTGCCACAGTGTCTCACAGTGTATCCTAGAATTTCTAGGAAAAACACTGTGTCAAAACATTGAAGAGGCAAAATAATTCACCAAAATGTGCAAATATCCTGTGTAACCACACTAGCAGTCCTACTACTGTAGTTGCCTTGTCCTGTTCTTGCAGGTTCTTGGTGTAGAAAATAATTGTCCACAATTTACTGTCTCAGTCTTCTACAACTCAGAAAACCACTGAGAATGCAGAGCATACTGCTACAGAGGCACTGTTTGCCCTTAATATGTAAAAAGGAAGGAATCCATCCAGTCACAGGAATATAGCATCTGCAGTCATTCCATGGCTCCTGAAACACCTGCACTTCCTAAAGCATCACTTCCTTCACTATATCTAGATGGCAAAAAAATCAGATGTTGTCTGGTCCCGCAGACCAGCCAACTCTCACATAGAAAGTATTCTCTTAGTTGAAGTTGAGGACTGCAAAACAAATTCAAACCACCCCAAGAACACTAGGACGCCTAGAAATGAAATGTGAAAAAACCCTCCCGTAAAGAGAGGGGATTTGAGAGCTATGATTTTTCTAGAATATTTTAATTAGTCATTAAGATTTAAGTAACTTCGTAATTTAAATCTTACTTTGAAACAACTAATTTTCTAAGCACTGAGTTTATTTGTCCAGAAATATTGAAACATTTCCATGTCTTTCACTCTTCTCAGTTCCTGAGAACCTAGGAAGCAAGTCTATGTTCTTAGAAAGTTCCTCTTGATGGTCTGATATCTCTCTGAAAGTGAGATGTCTTTTCATACTTGGCATGAAATGACTGTGAGACCTTATACTTTCCCTTCCCTCCTTTGAACTTAGGAGGAGAGCGCAAGGAGCTCAGACACTTGTGAGGAGAACAGGAAGAGCTTCCAACAGAGCTCTTTTTTTTCATCTGGCGTAAGGAGTGTTTGTGCTCTGAGACATCCCTCATGATGTGGACTAAGGATTCACCAAACAGCTGGCCCCCTGTGTAGGGTAAAGAGAGCAGTTTACACTTCAGATTTAGTGATGAGCTCCAAGGACGCAGCCACAGAGCTCTCCAGGCTACAGCGAGGCATGCCACATTTTTAACAGTGAGTCTAAGAGAATCCTCAGCTGCATCATGGATAAAATTAGCTGCAATTTTACACAGCCTGCGTTTCCTCTGAATGGCACCAGATGGGACCCATTTCTTTTTGAATCTGGCTCGTTCTTCCTCTAACCATATTAGTAAAGCTTTAGAAGCGTAAGTGCAGTAGATAGATACTCCAAGCTGGGCTGCAACTAGCTTGAAAGATCTTTTAATTGCTTCCTCAATCTTTCTGTCAGTAGGATCTTTAGGGAGAGCATCTGTATTATCAGGCACTGACAGTACAGAATCACCAGTAACCAATGCTCTGTCAACTGCAGGCAAGGTCCCCCATAAAGCAGCTTTATCCACTGGAAAAGGATAGAGCTTACGTAGGACTGGTGGGGCTTCATGCTTGGCTTCAGGATTTCCCCAAATTCTGCAGACAAGATCTTCCACAGCTGAATGGATAGGAAGTGCATTATTTACCTTGCCTTCTTCAGAGGAGATAAGCAGTTCTTCTGAAGCACATTCAGATTTGGAAGATTTTAGCATTAGCACCCTCTTTATGTGTTCAAACAGGTAATTCTGATGCTCCATGTCAAATTTACGCAGAGGATCTGGTCCTTCTGGATCTTCTGTAGGGTACTCAGATGCCACCTCCCCATCTTCAGGGGCTGATTCAACCTCCAAGGCCTTGTAGGCCTCAAGTTTCTTCTTCCCAGAAGCTGTTTGATCTTTTAATCTGTCCATATGATCAGACTCAGAAGTCTGGGAACTGCTCCCAGATGCTTCTAAAGGAACCAGTGGAACTTCTGCAATTGGTACCCTGGGATGCTTTACTGAATGGGACCTAGCCTGTGCCACAGATGTTATGCTTTGTCTGGCTGCTGTCAAAGCATCCTTTAAGACAGTGGCCAGCTCAGGCAAGATTACAGATTTCATTAGTGAATTCTTTTCAGATTCGGAGAAGTGAGTAGCAGTAGAAGGTCTTACCTTCCTGTGGCAGGAGCTCTGAGCGTCTTCTGAATCTGAGCTGCTATCTGGGGTCTGGCTGCACCAGTGCTGGAGAGGAGAATGCTGCCTTGCCAGTAAGCAACCAGTTGAGTTGCAGCTGAGGGGTTGCTGGAAAGGAGATGGCTGTCCTGCCTGAGAATCTGAGCCCTCCTCCGACCCCATTAGCTCTTGCTCAGAAGTATGATGTCTAGAGCCATGCCTGTACTTCCATTCGTCTGACCTCTTTTCCTCTTGGCAGAGGGAAGCAGAGACAGAACTAACCCTTGTAAGCTCTGAAGACTGCCTAGCCCTCCTCCTGGTGTAGGAGGTCTCTGATCTGGTGCTGGAGTATTGATCCCCTGACCTTCTGAAGAAGTTGGATCTGTCAGATCTCACAGATTTTGCTTTGGTAAAGACAGGGTCTGCTTCAGGAGAATTGGCACAGCTACCTTTTCTTTTCTTTTCCTTGTCCAGTTTCTTTCCTGTCCAAGCAGACATGGACCTGAAGTGATGAAAAAAGTTCAAAATACTCGAATTCCTAGATCTTTCAAAAATTACATTTTTTTTCAAGGGAAACCCTATACCCTTTTTCCTCAAAGAAGCACCTCATCATGTGAGGCAGACAAACTGGGAACTGAGTGACTGCAGTGATGCTGGGCTGCAGAGAGGATGACAAGGTATCTTCTGTAATCTGACTGGTTGCTGCTCCTGCCCTGTCTCTAAGGAAAAAAGAGGAAAGCCCAATATAGACTAATTACACAGAAACACATTTTAAAAAGGAGTTTTTGCAGGGTACATAGAATGATCACGTGAATAAGTGTGGCATCAATCTGCCCATATTCACCAGACATGAGTGAATAAATGCATTATAAAATAATTTAATAAAGCTCTAGATCATTCTTTAGATTAACGCAAGCCACTTAAATATGGAGACATAAATTCAAATCTTGCTACAGGTCACACATGAAAGCAGGCTTGAATACTTATTCCAGGCCTGAGAAAACATGTATTGAGGTCATATCATTTGTACAATTCTGTACAAAGGTCAGTTTCTGCTGCTGGAAGTTGCAAGTATCAAGAACCAGTGGAGCAATAAATGAGTATGCAAACTAGGCTTCCCAGGAAAACTTACACAGTATTTTTTAAACTCTACTTCCAAAGATTGCTTCACACTTCCCTTTTTATCAGGTGATTTTAGGTAATTCATATGCACTTACAGTTGTAATAAAATACTGTTCTGAACTCATTAACCTAAGAATGGAGTATATTGTTTTTAATCAAAGAAGAATAAACAGAAACTGCTCCTTAGCATTCAGAACTGTACATCTAGTCCTGTCAGATCAAGATGCACCTTTCCCTTCTACAAAGAAGCTATGGCAACAATGTAGATCCTTCTTGAAAACTGCTTTTTCTATATACATTTGTAAATGTGAAATTTTTGCCATAATAAAGAACTTCTACAATGCTTTTGACACAGGAACACACTATAAAATCTATTTTATACCCACATAAAATACAATCGTATTGACCTATTTAGAAAATAACAACATTATTTTTTGTACTAATCAAAAAAACAAATAAGCTGCTTATTTAATAAACTATATTCATAGCTGTTGTATGAATAGTCTTGCCATGGCATGCTTTTGGTAATGCCAGATTTGGCTAGACTGCATTTACAATAAAGGAAGAGAGTCAGGAATAAGACCTATGTTGCATGCTTTGAAGCTGCTTGCTATGTATCTTGTACTGAAATACATGAAAGGGAGATTTGCTTTCTTGAAGGACACTCCTTCACCTCTGTGTATAACATCACTTCTTTGTTATTGGATTAGATGTTAGTACTGGCAGCTATTTTAAACACATTTGTTTTCCAGTCAACACCAGATTGTCTTTATTAGGCCTCAGTTAGAAATTTATTTTCAAAAACTGTAATGCTCAGCACAGTGCCCTAACTGAAAGGACATCGTATCTGGCATTTGAACTATCTGAAAGAAAGATGGATTTGTAAATAAAGATTCACACTTTGACTTTCAAACACATACCATTTTGTTTGAATCTGGGTTTTCACCTTGCTTTAGCAAATGGCTTATACTAAGCTTGGATATTTTTTTTTCTAATAGTGTGGTTGATATGCTATTTTTAGTTCTAAATAACACTGGATACAGAATCTTTGACATGGAAAAAAAGGTTAGTCTTAAATTAATAGGTGTGATTCTATATACAGTACATGTGTGACATGAACAGTAAACATGACAAATCACATCAGCTGCTCACCTGTATTCACCAAACGTTCCATCATCTTCCTTCATAGGTTGTATTTCTGGATCAGCATGTGCATCCTCCTTTTCCTTCACTAAAATATTTGAAATAGTCATTTTTATCATGAAACTGCAGGATGAGAAAGTCTAAGACCCTAATTTCTCAAAGTGATCACATATGGCAGGAATGTCTTTTGAAGAAAAACTATTTTTTAAAATGGGGCCTTAGGCCCATTATTTTTTGAAGAAAAATATCTGTTAATTAGTTATAGAATTTTATTTTCATTCAAGTATGACTCTATGTTATTTTGTACTAGCAGAACTTTTTCCTTCTCTTATTTCTAGCACTAAAGAGAGAAAATTGTTAAAAATCCTACTAAAATAACTTAGTTACTTAGATTATTAATTGAGTTATTGTTTAATCAAATTTGAATTATTGAGTTCTACTTAACAATGCTCTCTATTTCTTCTTGATATTTTCATATTGATTGATAAAACTGAATCAGATTCACTTTTGTTCACGGTCTGTACATTTTCTGCTTTAATTTCATGTAGTAAGGCTCCAGAGAATTTTAGATTTTTTTTCCATTATTAATAATTCTAAAAATATTAGGTGTGGTTTGTTAATTTCTTCTTTTCTACAACATGATCAAACCCAACGCAAAGTCATATTCACTGGAACCTAAGTTTTACACAGTTGTATTTCTTGCACATTCTGGTTTTAGGTTTAATCCTTGTTCACTGGTGGGAATAAATCCAGGCATATGACTTGTCTCCATAAAATAATAAATGTAGCACATGGACACAGAAACCCCTTAGCACCTGAGGAGTCAGATATTTACAGATGAAATATATTCCTATAAGTTAAGATTGTTGACAGGATAAAACAATGTACTGACTTCAAGAATTATATTTATGGTTCTTCCCTTTGCCTTTTCATTTCTGTTTTTCTGGCATCTATTCAAATCTTTCCCTTGTCTAGCAGATACAGTTGTATAATCCAATACACAATCTCTTGTCTTTTACTCTGGTAATTTCCACACTTTCTTTGTACATCACTGATTTATATGCCATACCAGGCTGGTGTAATTTCATATTGAAGTAATTGATTACTTCCTAAAAACCACAGGCAGCCTCAAGATGACATGCAAGAATTATGATGAAAAAGAGTTCATAACTTAAATTTTCATAGATTTCATAACTTAGTCCTTTCCATTTGTCACTACCTGTGGAACAGTACATTTGCAATGACCCAAGAAATACACTCTATGTCACTGCTATGAACACCAGCACACACTGATTCTGGAAATCTCATAAACAGTCCAGGTCCACCTTTATACATGTGTGTGTATATGTATATGTGTGTGTATATGTATATGTATATGTATATGTATATGTATATGTGCATGAAAAAACACATACATTACAACTAATAATTCTGCAGAAACAGCAAAAGAGACAGAGTACCAAGGACCCACAAAGTAATGACAACCTTAGCATCCAACTGCCCTCTACACTTTTACTCAAAACCTCTGTTTTACCCTCCTCTAGATGGTGGTTCACTCCATGTCCTCCCTACTCTTTTCAGTTTCATCACTTCATTTGTTTCAGTCACCTGAATCACTTTTTCTATATCCTCTCTTATCCCATTTTCTCTTTAAAAAAATCCAAATATTAGGGAAATACCCCTAAGATGATGTCTTCAGCCTGTCATATAACTCTATGTAACACTATGTGTTCCTTAATCATCTGTTTTCTTCATAGTCATACGCAGCTGGAACAGAAACGTCTCTTACCTAATTTTTGCTGTCACTACAAATCTTAGCTCTCTCTGTAAAACAATCTAACCATTAGATTGGGCAGAATAGGATTCTTGTACTTAATAAAGTGATTTTCTCATAAAAATAATCTGCTATTATATTCCAGCAGATTTCCCTATGAAGAGCTAAAGTTCTTAGTGTTCCCTGAAACTAAGTTTTCAGAAGTGCACTGGTCAAAATAAGCAGGAGAAAATAAAACAAAGGGGATTTTTCTTTCTACTTTTATAAATGCATCTATCTTTTTCATGCCCAAATTAACAGCATGAACTTCAAGAAGTTTGAGATGACTTTAAATAAGCATTCTAGAGTCTATATATTTTTTTCCAAACGTTAGGAGAATTTTGTTTTTCATTAAATCAAGATTTTACGTGAAACTTGGCAACTGTACCTTCTATTGCAGCTAGAATAGGAGAATGAAAAATCAGATTATCCTTGGATGCTCACTTGAAGTTCATTCATAATCAGTCATACCTCAGCAGCTGCTCCTATCTGGCAGTACTGTGCAAGCTGGTTCTCACTGTCCTTTTCAAGAGAGCTTTGGTCTATGGAGCTACTCCATAGAAAGAAATATAAGACCAGGGAAGATACATATGATACCTATATGTCCACATACATACACACACATACATGCCTTTTGTAATGTGTACATCAGGAGGGATGTGTGTTTTAATAGAAGACATACATTGTGTAGTTCCAATTTTTAATGAAAACTTATAAAACATACTTGGCCATACTTAAACCTACTATTAAAAAAATGCTTATTTTACGCTTTCCTCTTAGAAAGAAAAAAATTACAGAAAAAAACCCCAGCCTAACTGAAGGATGATAACTTTAAACATAGCTGCAAAACTGCAGAGGCTGAAGATGACACAGATTCTGGGAAGGAACTCAAGGTATTGGAAACAATATAATATATGAAGACATTTATCCTATGACATACATTCCCCATACTTTAATGTAAACTTTGGGTGTGATTTGGACTTTCTGACCAAATAAATTCTAACTCAACTCATGTTAGTGGATTAAACCCATCTGCATTGGACTTCAGAAAGTGGAATGTGCACTAGTGGTGATGTTCCAAACAAAGCTCAAACCTCTCTAGAGATGTCATGCACTGATATGACGCTCGAGGAATGACCCTCCTTTCTCTTATGCTGAAATAAATGTTGGTTTCCTACCAATAGGCAGATGGCTCCTGTCAAGCCCACCAAATGATAAGACTGATTTGCCATATACATAGTGTAAATATAAACCAGAAGCAAATGTAATTTTCCAGTAAGCCTGAGATCTCTCTTAATTGGTTACCAAAAGATGAATTTTACTATCCTGGTTAAATAGCATACCTGGATACTTGCCACCCTTATTCCTCCTTATGAAGCAAACAATCAGTAAAATCAAGATCAGAAGAGCAACAGCACACATAAGACCAATGAACCATCCTTGAGTAGCGATGTCTACCTGCCGGCTTGCCATTGCTAGAGATAAAAGAAGAAAAATTATGTTTTGCTGCATTTAAATGCTATGCTAATTCAGGTAAATAATAGACAATTTAATGTTCATTAAAGAATGACATTCACTGTGAAAAATAGATAGCATTAAGAAAAGCAGTGATTTTGTGAGTATTTTCATTATTCAGAATATTTCCAAGTACCTATGCACAAAAGTTATTTTTTAGTATATAAGAAGTCTGCTAACATTTAAGCTTAGCAACTACTTTGCAAAATCTATACACATACTACATTGCTTTTCACAAACCTCAATAAACTACTGAAATGAAGTTGCAAATTATAATTCCCACAAACATGTCAATTGCATTCTCAAAATGAATAAAAGGCCAATACTAATAGGCTAATGCATTCCTATAATTCTGAAATGGGGAAACAGATGGGTCATTCAAGGGCCCTAACATTCAATTTCAACTAAAAATCAACAATGAAGCATCCTTTAAAACTTTAATAAGCATCAGGGTTTCTTTCTTTCCTCAAACCCATATCTCATCCTACAATTAATTTATCACGATTGCCATGATTTAGCATCAGTGAGGGCTTAACACAATACAACTGTGAAGCCTTTCCTTGGTACTCTTTCTCTCCAAATGCTGACTCTGGCTGGTAGATAATGTAAATAATAAGCAAACTACAAAAAAAAATACTAGAGGCACTAATAAGGACAGGAATTATCTATGTGGTCTAGGGTCTGGATCTACTGGTCTCCAACACAGTAGGAGGATTATTCTGGTAAAGTTTATTTTCAACTCCACTGCTGGAAACACAATACAGGCAACTTGATTTAGGATTTGCTGCTGGGAGAAAGTGGAAAGAGTGAGAGGAGTTAGGGATACATGCTTCCAACAGAAAAAAAAAAAAAA
>VWZP01010162.1:1365902-1402126 GCA_013396995.1 Dicaeum eximium
AAAAAAAAAAAGAAGTAGAGGAAGATGAACATCCATCCAAACCTATCTGATTAATTCTTCAGCTTCTTCTCCATACACAAAACTCAAGAGTATCAAACTCTATGAAAAGCTGCTCAATGGACAGAATTCAAGCCAATGTCTCTGTCATTTTCTAGTTAAGAAGGAGTGTGATACAGGTATCTTGGAAAAACAGCTGTCAATGGTCCCACATTCCTGAGGGATTCTATGGAAATGCAAAGTATTTCGAATGTATGGATACAGTATTTCCAGTCCATTCAATACAGAAGACCAGTGTGTATTCCACTTTAGAAGTACTACGTTAAAATTAACTCTTTCTTTAAATGCTTTTTTTTGTTCTTACTGGGTAAAGCTATGACTTGATTTTCATTTAAATAATTTAATGAGTCAATGTGTCTGGTTATTTTGGAGATAAAAATCAGATTTCTCAGCCCTTGTTTATGTTTTCTGATATTTTAGAAACTGACTCTTATATGCACAAGAATTGAAACTATTTTTGCATAAAAATCTCTACATGTCATATAAATATACAATTTATATGCTTAAATATTAATACTCTTTATGCCACATATAAATATATGTAAATATATATATCAACATTAAAAAGTGGCAATTCAAAAAAAATCACAAAGGGTATCTTCCTCTGAACTACAAATTAAAAAAAAGAAAACTTTTTTTTCATATTAAGATTAAAATTATTTTGAGTTTTGTGCATCTGCATTCATAATAAGTCATTAGATGTTGTATAATACATACTGTAACAAAATGCAAAAGCACAATTCACATTCAAATGTAGTAAGAAATAGCATCAAGCCAAACTACTCATGCATAAAATGCAAGATAGATGGGAGGATGAAAATTTACTTTGCAGCTTCCTGTATTAACTTACTGCATTTCCAGTAGGAAAGGGTTTCTAGATGGCACATTTCCTGCCTGCACTAAGTAGATTATTTGCTTCAGGCAGAAAAACCTTGCATCTTGGTGAAACACTAATGCAGGAGTCAATGCAGAGCACTGTACCAGGAATGCCCAAAAAGATAAACCTGCACATTGTGAAGATGTTCTACAGGAATGCTTGTCAAAGAAAAAAATGGGAAAAGCCTCATATTTGAAATATCAAAGTTTCATTCCTAATTAAGGACATATTCCAGTGTTCACCTCTTTGTCCACTCCATCTTTTTGCAGTGTTTAAAAGCTTTGACCTAGGCTGAAGACAGTGTGACACAACATTTTTCTGTAAGAAACATTTATAATTCTGTATAGCCTTCTGTAAGGCTATAGATTTATAAGGTATAGGTTTATAATTTCACGCTGAACATTGAAACCTTCCATTATCAAGAAGCAGAAAGGAGTGTCTAAAGTCCCTTCTTCCTTAACTGCACAAGGGCATGAGTCCACATGACTGGGTAAGTACAGGAATCCTTATCTACTGGCTCAGTACTCTTCATGCAGGAAGATGCTTTTGGGAAGGTTTCCATGCAGCTTGTTTTGAATTATATTCCAGTCTTGATCCTTGTTTACTGCTCCTTTAGGCTTCAGATGTGTATTTGCACAACATTTAACAGGTAGGCTTTTGTACCACTAGCTGTTTCTGTGTTCAGCCTTCACATTCAGTACATATTTGCCTGGCACTGTTATTCAGCACCATGTTTTCAAACCTTCCTGCAACATGATAAACTGTGAACAGAAATTGAACAAAACAATGCAAAAAAATGATGATTTTAGAAAGTGCCCACTTTAAAACTGGCATACCCATCATCTATGTTGTTGTCTGATAATTATAACGTAAGGTTCAAGTGTATTTTCATATTCAAATTGTAACATAAATATATTATCACATAACATTCTGGAGTTGGTGGGGCTACTGCTCTATAATTATGCACTGGACAAAATGCTTGGAATGAGCAGAAGTGGCTAGCAAAGATGAAAATAATAACAGATGACCAAGAACATGATTGATGGCATGTGATGGCAACAAAATATTCAGCATAACATCGAAAAAACTTCCAATAGAACTTCTTCCCTAAGTGGAATCAGCAGGAGTTGCCGATTTGCTTATGAAGAAATAGGACTGCAATATGAACATAAGGAACTTAAACAGTCTTACTGATTCCCAGGATATATGTGTGACATCAAAATCCATATAAAACTACTATACAGCAGGAAAAGAGAGATTTACAAGTAGGAATGTCTTCACACTGGTATAAATAGGTTACATGAGACATCAAACTGAATCTGCACTTTCTGATTATGCAAATATTGTAGCTCTATAAAAAGCAACATTATTTAAATACAGCTGTGTAATTACACTAATTGGAAATATTAGAAATAGGTCATCTTCAGTGCACAGCAGACAGATGGAGTGTGGGCAGGGCATATCTTGCCCTTAGTACAAACATCAGTCAAGTAGAGTGAATTGAAAGGATGGAAACATTCATAATTCAAACATAAATGTACTGGCATTATTTAGGAGTTTATAAAATAATTTAACATTGCTCTATAAAAGGAACATGCAAAGATTCTAGCTGCAACATCTCTTGGCTAGGAGCAGTTCAGCATTTCAGCAGTTGGTCTATCACAATTCTGACCAGGATACAGAAATGTACTATGGTACAGTGTGCCTCACCTGGACCTGTCTCAAACACATCCTCTGAACTCCTAAAACCAGACAGGCCCTCAGCACCAACCCGGACTTTATATGCTGTTCCTGGTGTTAAACCCTTTAAGACAAAGAAGCTTCGAGAACCATTTACAATTTCTTTTTTCCAATCTTCTTTGCCTATAAAAATTTTAGGAAAACAACATATTGGAATTTTAATTTTATCTGTATTACTGGAAGTTTCTAGACAAAGTATTACTGACAGTTACTTGACTAAACTATTGATCATCTCAGAAAAATAGCTGTTCTCTCAAAAATAATAAAATTATATGAAATTATGAATAATAAATTGCATGCAATATATAGAAAAATACTTTGTACAGTAATTATGAAACTATTTTAAACATTTGTTCCATTGTACTAAAGAAATATAAATTTCTTTATTTTTATTTATTTTTTCTTTATTTATTTCTTTATTTCTTTTTATTTTTTTATTTGCCTATTGAACTTGTAATTATGACATACATCAAGACAGATTTTAGTAATTTAATTAAATGACACTTTTGCATTTTCAGTCAATATTTATTTTGGTCAAGAAGTTGTACTTCAAAATCTGAACCTCTCTTGTATCTTTTTTCTAGGACTGTCTCAGCTCTTTCTTTGGCCAATATCCAGAAAAATGCATTTCTATTCCAATTTTCCAATTAGTGACCTTTAGTCATAACTTTAGAAGGATGGGGTATTTGAAAAGAAGTATCTTGCTTTTATTAGCCAGCTTTGTTTTAATTATTGCCAGTATTATCAAAGTTTTAAACCTGGGTTTAGGCAGTAATAGTACATAAATTGATTTATATCTTATTTTAAGGTTTAATTTAACAAAGGATATCTTATTTAATCTTTTTTCTTTCCCGAGTTGGCCACACTTTAGGAAGATCCTTGTATCCTATTTTAATACAAGTAATCATATTTTTACACATGCAATCAACTTAATGATAAACTACTTCATGCAAACTACATTTTAGAAGGTCACATTGAAAAGAATTTATAAAATAATACAAAGGAACAAAGGTTCATATTCTATCTATTCATCAAAAACCTGCTAAACATTGATGTTTATAAAAATTAAAATTATTTGATCTTCCTGATCAAATTAAAAAAATAATTTAAGACATTTAAGAGCTATCATTAACACTGGGTCAATTTAAGACCCCATTTACTATAAAAACCTTAAAAAATACATCTCAAAACTTTAGCAGAATTTAATGAAATGACTTCTTACTGCCTGCTACACCATATTCAACATAAAAGTTGGCATGATCTGGTCCCTCATACTCCCAACTGATATTGGCATAGGTCTCAGCAGCAGCTGTTGTAACATTTCTGATCCTTGGATAAAGTGGTTGAACTAAATACACAATAGAAAAACAAAGCAGAATATGCAGTTGTGACTTCATACATTTAAAAATATTAAAAGAAGTTACTATGTTAATTTAAACCATATAGAGGGAAAGTACAATACATTTTTCATTGGTTCCATTACTGGAAATTAGTGACTAAACTACTGTGTTTTGAAATTTAATCCCAGGCAGTTATTACACTAAGAAATTATAAAGTAAAATGTATGTACTTTACTGAGCATGCTCTGTACCACAAAAACTGCCAAATACTTAAAAAGTACCTAACTGCCAAAATTATGAAAAACATATTTCTATTCATCTGGAAGTAAAATGCAGACAGCTGGAAAGTGAGAACATTGTCAGGGTAATGGGAAATGGTAGGACAGAAGGGAGATATGAAGGTGGTACGCTTCTCCCTTTATGGCATGTGGCACTGAATGGACTGCAAATGCCCCAGGTGCAAGCCCTTATGGGATTTTGGCTCTACTGCATTGATAGTGATAAAAAAGGAAGACAATACCCTTATAGAATGTTGGACGGACAGTGTGCATGACTGGGGAAGTTGCAAAAAGGATTTCTGAATATCCTTCACCATCAGAGATAGTAGGAAAGAAAAAATAGAGAGTAAAAACACTTTGCATCAAAAAGTAGCCATTAACTAATACAGTAAAACCTTACCTGTTAAATAAGTAACACATGCACATTCTAAGATCATGCAGGTTTCAATTTCAACTTGTTAAAATATGAAACAGCTAAGTGATACACATGTATTTGAAAACAAACTGAAGTATGTATGTACTGGCAGCTTTGCTTTCACAGGACGTTCCCAAAATCAGCTTTTGGTAATATTATGCATTCATGGCCCCTTTAGACACTGGAAAACTAGACATCAGATATTGGAAAACCAATATCAAAATACTCCGGAGGGAAGGACACAAACCACAGGAATGCAAGGAGCTGCCCATTGTGAGGTACTGTGTCTTACTGCTGCCATTGTGGCCAGACAACAGCACTTTTCACAGATATGCAAAATGCCCACACCTGTGAAAAGAAGAGCTCCTCTCCAGCATTCTGAAATTAGACACTTCTGTGCTCATACCTTCGTTCTTTGCTCATACCTTAGCTCCAGTAGTGCTTGTTACAAATGGACATAGAGCTCAGTGTCTCTGCTTGTCTAAGACTAATCAAAAAATAGATTTTAATAGTTCTAATGCTGTAATAGGGCAGATACAAAGAGATGCTACTCAAAGGTATGAAATTTGTTTTAACTGAAAATGCCTCACTTTGCCACTGACTTTTCTATCCTGCTAAAAATATCTTTTCTATTAGGAACATTAAAAGTGCTTCCAAAGGACCATGAAACATCAGAGGTAAAAATCTAGTCTCAGTAAAGACAAATGACAGAATTCCAATGGCTTCATCTACACAAGAAAATAAAATGAGCAAAATCCTGCTATCAAGGCAAAAGAGGCTGCACAGAATTTATCTATCCACTTAAATTACTTTCTTCTTCTAACAGGCTGGCTTTGTCCATATGGCCAACTGGAAAAAGTTCAAAGTTATAGGCACAGAGAAAATGGCTTACTTGTTCTCCTAGAACAGACAAAATTATATGAGTACCATGTCTAGAAAACTATAGTTTCTGAGTATTTTTAAAATATTTAAGTTAGGCAAATTCCATCAGTTCTTCTGATAATGTATTCTGATTATTACAACGTTTTACAAAATAAATTTTTTATCCCCATATTTGTATTAGATACTTCTTCTTAACTATGTCCCAGTAGTACTCATTCAACAATTCAATCTGTACTGCTCCCTCATCTGATGTTTTTGTAGCAAAGTTGTGCTTCTATAAAATTTCTTTCACCAACCAAAATAATAAGGAATACGTCATCTAAATAATAAAAAATAGATTATTTTCTTGTTAAAACCACCTGAACAAAATAATTGAGAAAGCACTAGATTAAAAAACAAAAAAAAACCAAACAAAAAAAAACCAAAAAAAAAACCCACAACAAGCCATCTAGGTGTCTAAGTCACAACCACCACCCTAAGAAATACCAAAGCCAGAGCTGCCTATGGGAAATCTAGCATGTAACCATATACACTATGGTAATGCAAGGGGATTAGAGTCTGTTTCTCTGTGCCACTTGGAGGTAGCAAGAGGAAAGAAAAGCAGTCTCTAAATTTAGGAGGGTGCAGAGTCTGAGATTGTTGGCAGGATGTATAAACTTCCTTCCTCATTTAGACATAGAAACAAGTGTTTATTTCAATAACCATCTCTGCACTTGTGCTGTGCCAAGAAAACAAGTGTTTTGTATTTGAAATATGACTTTGTTTTGTTTCATTATATTGTATTTTCTCAAAACCATATTGTCCTGGATTTTGGTCTTCTATGGAAGATGTCTAATTAGCAGCCCAACTGTATGAATGATATTTGTCACAATATTATAGACAGAAAAAACTGTTAGCAATAATCTGTTTCATACTCCTGCAAACAGATGCCACAGCATTGCCCCTAACTTCTCCCTTCCCATGTCTGAGCACTTGGGGATAAAGGAAACCATCTCATCTTCTGTGAAAGACTCCAGATGATGGAGAGCTTCTGAATTACTAAGCAAATTCAGTAATCACTCAGTCTTATCTTGTGGGGTATTTTTCCTTCTCCAGTTTCCAGTTTCTGCTCTCATTAAAGAGTTGCCTGCTAGATTAAAGTATCTGATAAAAGTCTTTTTGTTCATATGATTGATTGTATGTTCCTATTATCAAACAATCAAGTTTGCTCTAAAAGTTACCCTAATTTCCTTGGTATCTTAGTTTCTAAATTCTCTCAAGTGATTGATTTATGCTTATATTTATCAAATGTACTCATATCTGATTCTTACCAATAGCTGTTTGTACAGATTTACCTACCAGTAGTATTTGGTCAGATTTAAATTCTGTGTTTTTTAACTATTGAATATGATGCACCAGGAAATTTGTTCAGTAGCATATTTCTTTGCAAAATTATTATTTTTTGCAATTCTCCTCTTCCACACTATTGCTTGATCTCATTTGCCATCAGGCCTGCCAAGCTTTACTAAAGTCTGTTAAATGTGCCATATTTGCAACATGAGAACACACAGAAGAACATAAAAGGTGGCTGATGGATCCTGAGGTGATGAAAGCCCAGAGGTGAATTGGTTACGACATTTAAAGCTCGTAGTCAATCCACCCAGACTCTTTGTCTTCTCAATCAGCACACCTCTAATTATAATTAACCTCTCAGTTCTTCAATATGTTTCCCAGCACTGTTCACAAATGGAAAATGTGTAATTGTCAGCTGGCAGAAGCTCCCAGCATGTGCAAGTGCCAGTTGGGAAAAAGGGGGGGCGAGGGGTGGGCAGGAAACTTTGTCCTGGAGAGCACAGCACTGTGCTCTCTCATCTGTAACCATGCTCCACACTGTGCAGCACTGCTGGCAAAAGCATCACTCTAAAAACCATGGGAATGGACTGTTAGTAAGCTACAGATTTTATACAGACCCACTTTTATTCATCTACCTGTGGAAAATTAAGCTTTTTCATTCCTGCCTCAATACAATGCAAAATTTAGCTGGCACTTCCAAGTATGGTTTCATTCCTGTAGTATCATATAAAAGCATTTGCCAATTGTTGAGAAAGAGGCCTAGGCTCGAAGTAAAATTTTCCTTTCTTTTCAGATTAATTTCAGTTCTTTTTTACTGGAGATTTTGGTAGAGTTTTATTTTTCAGCCTTTCAGGAACACAGTTCCTACAAATAACAGTTATAACTGGGCTGCAGAATCATTACAATTTAATAAGACAAGACATGAGATTAGAAGGTATTTTAACAATGGAAGAGGTACCCTTTCTCAGGATTTAGTCCAGAAGAACAATAAATCAAATAATCCCTGAAGTGACTAAACTTTAGGAATTTTCACGGAATTCACCTGATATTCAGGAAAAAATGTTGGGTGAGTTCCAAGCACAAATTTGAAGACTAGTGTCAAATGGGAAAAAAACTCCCACAAAACAATATACCATAGACAATTAAATTAAAATGCATATATAAAGAGAAAAGTTAATTTAAAGGAAAAAACTGACACCCACACAAGAAAAAAATGAAGGACAAAGGTAATAGATTTTGCCAGAGCCTGTCAGACACAGAAAAGGGGTTTATTTTCCTTTGCCTTTTTAACATTCATAGTATGATATTCAAGCTTTAGTATAACAGTAGGAGTGAATTCCATCTCTGGCAGTGAGAAATGGGCATCAGTCACTTCTGGGATTATTTTAGGCCAATTGCAAGAGCATCTCTGTAGTGTAAGAAATACAGAAGCCAAAGAAGAAATGCAAAAAATTACGTCACTGATGAGCATGTGGCATGACATCTACAAAGCAAAAGGTATTTGCAGGAATTTTTGCACAATGATAATAATAATTTTCTCTAGTCTAGCATGTAAAGCATCAGCATTGTTCCCAGTGAACTTAAAGAGGACGAAACAGTGGTCCTGCATAGCAGGCTGTACTGAAAGAATCAAACAAATACATAATGGAGAAGTCCACAGGGAGAGAGTGGCTGAAGGAGCAATACAAAAATACTACACTTAACTTGACTGTAAAAGCAGCTTGAAATTGTTAGCAAAGGACATGGAGACATTATGTGAAATGATTCAAGAGGGAGGGAAAACAGATGGCAGGCAGAGAAAATGATTTAAAGAACTGCATTTTGTACAGAACAAAGAAAACGGAGATGATCTTCTACAAAGAGATCAGAGATACACACTCAGTTGAGACTGTTTTCTAGCCTACAGTGAGGAGTTACATACTGGTGATTCAGCTAAAACCCCCAAAGGAATAGTTTCAAACCCAGAGGACAGATTCTCCCCTGTAAAAAAAGGGAGTATTATTTGTCCCTAGTACTTGAGATGTGAAGGTCACAAGAAGAAGACAGACCAGACTGAGTACCAGTGACAGGAGGCACTAGCTATAATTAAAGGTTACTGTGATCTCACAAACTTATTTTAATTCCATTTCAAGACTACCAGTTACCAGTGTCTGCATGCATGCAGATTGCAAGACCTTGTTTTCAAATATAAACGCTGACTGAATCAAAAAGAAACTAAAAACTGAAATGAGGAGGCTTGTGCAAAGAAGCTGCCATACCATGCCATTACTCCTATACTTCAGCTTACAACAAACATGCACCCCTATGAATCTTTATTTTAACCAGCCACTTTCATTTCTACCACAGGTCAAACTGGAATTCTCTTCCTTCCTCTATAGGGCAGTTATTTAAAACTTCTATAGGGCAGTTATCTAAAACTTCTAAAACTTATTCTAAAACTTCTATTTAAAACTTCTATTTAGAACTTCTATTCTAAACGTCTAACTTTTCTAAAGGAAAAGGACAGAAAAGACTTGACTCCTGGGATCACTTGAGTCACTTTCCAGCTGCTGCTATAATTATTTTATACGTAATTGGGTTATTCCCCCATTTTTCTCACACCTCTGTTACCTCATGCCTGTGGTTAGATGCCAATATATAAATGGCAATATGAGGGCATGTTTAATATTTGACATTAGGTATAATAAATTCTGTTTTACTCATTAAGTTTTTAGACACATTTAGAATATAGGTTGCTAAGAAAAATAATTTCTTTTTTTCTTTGTAGCACCATTAATTTGATCAATTTTAAGTAATTCATAACATCACAGTATTACAAAGGAAAAATGACAGGGCAAGTCAAATAGGAATATCGACTATAATAGAATAGCTTTTTCATCAAGTAAATAATGTCTATGATTTACTCATGTAGGCTTATAACAGCAAAAATATTGACTTTATTAAGATACTTCAATTTACCACAGCAATATATCCTTCTGCACTTTGGTTTATAGTTTTACGGTGAGAAGTGAAATATGTCCCAAGTGGCACAGCTCACTAAGGTTTAAATTATTTGAACTCCCCCAGGACCATGTGTCTAATGTATTTGACTGGCCAAGCTGCAGGTCCTCACAGGGAGCTAATCCAGTAGAAAACACCAAATACAGAAATTGCACTTCTGCAGTTTAGGCTGGTTGAATCTGGGACCTACTGGCTACTTAAATTCCAGGATCGGTGTGTTAAAATTGAAAGAAAAATAATAATTACATCTTCCTGGTAAGTTCTGCCCTTCAAAATTAAAAACCTGATATGTTTTTGATAGACCACAAAAAGGGTGGGCATATCTAAATTCATTCTGGCTTTGGGTTCAAATTAATAAGAACTGTGTAGACATATAGGCCCTCCTGCCCTTAATAGAGAAAGTTCACTGCTGGGTACAGCTACTTTTTGAGTGGGCTGAGCACTTCTATCTTCCAAATCCACCCACCCATGAGACCAACTAATTTGGTGCTTGATCTTGATAATACGATCCCCCTTTTCCTTACTCGTGGTCTCTGATGAGTAGCAAAGCAGTTAACCTGGTAATGCAGTAACCACTGAGAACATTCATCTCAGACCTGCAGCCACTCAGATGTCCTAACAGATGTCATGGCTTTAGCTCTGTGCTGTTTGCAGGCCCAACGTCTCCTTTGCAATTGCAGGGGCTATATGCTACAGGAATATGTAAAAACTTTGAAACCATAAACAAGGAACCAAACAAAGACATCTGCCTAGTTTTCAGAGAATCTGAGATGACAGCTCTGGAATGTGAGCTGCTCTAGCTAATCTTACAAATAAGATGCTTTCTGATAGCCACGTACAGCTATAATTAGACCTCAGTTTCACACAGAGAATCCATTTTTCCTTGCATGAGTTTTAAAGTCAGCTATAAATAATGACAACTTAATTTACATTTCTGCTGTGCATGTCCAGGACTAAAGCCAGTTTGATTGTTCGAATCTGTGCTGACTTCTCAGCTACAACTAGACTAAAATAGTAAAAAATACTTGTCATCAAAATAATTCCACAACTTCACACACTTACCAGAAACACATCCGATATCAGAATACACTTATATATACATATAAAAATATATACTATATGTGCTCAAATGCAGGCATACATATATTTATATATCGTCTAATTTATACCAGACTGAGTGAATGAAGTTCCTTCTTATGGCTATCATTCACAACACCTGATAATCAAGTGAAAAGAAATTATTTGTAAAGTAATTTATGCCATCTCTTCCAAGTTTATTAAAAATGTTGGGTACTTCATATACAGATTTTGACTTGTGATGTTTATGGTCTGAGAATCTGAAGCACAGGTGTTCATTAGTGTTAATGACACCTGTCATTCAATGACACCTCTGTATAGAGGGACACTCCTGACTTTGAGCTGCCTTAGGACAACCTTTGCTTCTGACAACAAAGGCATCAAAATTCATTAAAACTGTGTGCAAAACTGCATCATAAAGAACTAAATATTACCAAATTCACGAATAAGGATGATACTAGGTTGTACTCACTGAAATATCCTCAAGTACTCACTCACAAGATCTGTGAACCTAAAACAGTGGGAAGACATTGGCCTGTATATTCAATCTGATACTCAAACTGAGAAGTAGACAGAGGGTATTGTCAGTCATCTGTCTCCTGTGCACAGTTGGCTTGCAAATGAAGTAAATATGTTCAAGTGGGTAGCAGTAATCCACAGTTAGACCAAGATTGCAGATAGTTTTTTAAAACAAAAAAATGCACATGGCACAAGCAGTAAATGAATCTCTTTTGCAAAAGTGCTGTTTTTTCTACTACACCTAATCAGTGCTAGTGCACCTGGATCCTGAATATTTATGGCACTGACATACATCTGTTAAATGTTCAGAAATAATTAGACTTTGCTGAAGCAAAGCTAACGAATTCCCCTGGAACTCTGTGGCAAAATAAACAGATGAAAGGTATTAATAAGCGTTCTGGTTTCCTTAAAAAAAAACCAACCAAAAAAAAAAAAAACAAAAAAACAACAAACCCCAAACCCAAACAAAAAAAATTACAACTGTTTTCTTCCAGCACTGATTATACAAAAATGTGTAGTCCAAGATTTTCTGTCCTTACCACTGCAATTTCCCCATTTGCAACACTGCAAAATCCACACATTAATAAATCATGCAGTTTCATTTTACCTTTGCCTGCACCTACAGCAGGACGGAGAATACCAGCTTTAATGGAGGAAAACAAGAATAGGAACACTATATAATTAGATACAACACCAAAGGAAACAAACATAATTTCACTATAAAAAGCATGCAGACTAGATAAAATGTATTAATTTAAATAAATTAGAAACAACCCATTTACGCTGGGGCATACAACAACCCAACAGACTACTACAAGACAAAATTAATGTACATGCATTTACAAAATTTTATTGCTCATGCTTGTTAGGGTGCAAGATTTAAAATAAATGCAGTTCATATGCAAACTTAATACCCTATCAGAGAAATTGCATTGAATAGTAACTCATCTATGGCAATTCCAATAAACCGTCATTTTACTGAGCATAAAAATGTGTGAAAACATGGTATCAAAATAGACTTATTATTATTACGAAGATCAAAATGATAAAAACAGTTCCAAATTTCCTGATGGCTTTAAATTATTCCTATTTTGTTAAGCATCCCATATTTCATTAAAAAATAACTTTAACAAAGCTCTAGAATGGCTACAAACATAAAAATCAATGGTGACAGGATTTAACAATATACTTGGTGGTTTTTAAATACTATACAGTTACTTGGGGCCACAGATGACAAATTTATTTCAACAGTTTTACAGTTTTTTGCCAATTCTGTAAAAGCAATTTAGATTTCACAGAAGCTGTTGCATACTACAAAACAGAAATAACTTCCTCTAATCACAAACCTGCATCATTCCAGTATTTTTGTCTGTGACCAAAGCTGGTCAATGATGCAGAATAGGTAAATATGTAAAATAAATAGGTAAATTACTAAAATGTATAGTTACATGAAACTTGAAGCCCAGAAAGGCCAATGTCTGTCTTAGAGTTTGTGAGTTGATATTAAAAGAAGAGGCTTTATACCTCTTTGGGGGTCCCCACTAGAGCAGAAAGCCTTTATATGTATTTTCTTCAAAAGTATTTAAAATACTTTATTAGTGTGTAACACAAATATGAAAGCTCTAGAAAAAAAATCACTTGCCCCTATTTCCTTAGTGGGAGGAAGCAACAGCAATATTTAGATACAGATGTTTAATACAATCCGTAGTGGTTTTTAAACTCAATTGATTTTCCTTATAGATACATATCTTACCTTCATCCATAATTGTTACTGCTTCCTCAGTTATCTGACTTCCTGATCCAACTGAAGTTTGTGCATTAAAGTAAAACTTGTACCGGGTGCTGTAATTTAAATTTTTTAATATCAAGCTGCTCTCGTTGGCAGGAATTCTTATCTCTACCAAGGGACCCAATTCATGTGTGTTGTTGACTGTTGTTACAAAAAAAAAGAAAAAAAAAATTAGGAAACTTGCGTACACTGTCATTGTGTTTAAAAAGGCTTTTTTGGTTTTTATGGGGTTTTATTTTTTGCTTGTCTGCTGCATCTACACTTTCAAAAGAAAGTCACCTTTGTGTGAAGGTGCCAAAATCCAACTGGGAGACAGGAAACACCAGCAAGTTTTTTACGATAAGGTTTCATTCTCATAAATCTCTGAATCCAAGGCAAGTGAGTTCAATTCAAATCATCTGAATTTATGCAGCATTAAAGTCCTCCCTGACAATTGAAAAATTCTGAAACTCTAAGCTCTGTATGCTCAGGAAAAGAAAACATTGAAGCTACTTGTGTCTAATGCCAAAGAACAGTGGAATTTGGTAAATGGAAGAAAGTAAACTTCCTTTATCTGTTCCATATATATGAAACTCTTTCCTTTCCAGTGTCACTGCTAAGAAATTTCTGGGCTAAGTAAGCAGCTGGGATCCAAGAAAAGTGATTTAATAACTCTGAGTTGAGTAAATGGCACATTTATAAATTTTTCTTTTTAAGATTATAATACCATGAAAATTGGAAAAACAGATAATATAATTTGGCATAGTTTGATTTACTTCTGATGACATTTTCTCTGCAGTTAGAATGTAGAATTTGTAAGTAGTATTATCTTGCATCTCACTTGGATGCCAATTACATGAAGGACCTCACCTCCATTTTTCTGTGAATTATGGTTTGAAGTAATGAAAGTAATAAAATATTTAACCTTGTACTACAGCAAGAAAAGATTTCCAAGTACAGTCATCTATATTATAAAAATATATTAGTCTTATTCAAACTTGACATTTGCAATGCAATCATATCTTTTCTACATTATAAATTTAATATAATTTTTTCTTCATAATTGGATTATTATTTGGTAGATACATTGCCCAATTTAGAGTTGTATCACAGAATCAAATAATGGTTTGGGGTGGAAAGGACTTGAAAGATCAGAAGTCCAACCCCCAAAATACATTAGTATGTAACTTACTTGGCTGAAACTTCAGTGTATATGATGTCAAAACACCATTTGGATGGGTGGGTGAGCCCCACTCCAGAGTCAGAGAGTCCAGTGTTGGGTTAGTAATCTTCAGAAAGGAGGGTGAGCTAGGAACTTTTAAAAAGAACATAGAGTAAATACAAAGTAGATTAATTTAAAACATGTAATGAATTATTAATCCTTAAGAATATTACTGTATTGAGACAGATTATTATCTTATGAAGGTCAAGTAAACCTCATTTAAGTTGAGTATGTAGTTTTTCATTTCATACCTCCTTCAGGGGTCTTAAATACTTTGTCTGGGCTTGCTGGTCCTTCTCCTTTACCATTAACAACTCTAACATTCAGCTTGTACGAACTATAGGGCTCCAGCCCTGGTAACATTCCAAAAGTCTTGTTTCCCCTGAAAGTCAAGATCTTTTTTTCTACATGACGTCTACTCCTTCTGGATAGACTCTGCACTTTCCAGTAGTAAACCTAAAGACAAAAAAAAAAAATCTACAGTAAGTGCTTAGCTGTTCTGATTTTCTAAACTCTGAGCTTTTCCATGAGTGTCCATGAATTATAGGTAGAAATAACTGCAATTTTAATAAACTCAGGTTAGACACAGCATACAGCTTTCCTGCCCCAGAAACAGACCTTGTCCAGAAACTGTCTACACAACTGGGTGAAGATTACCACCTGCCAGTTCTGCTAATGCTCAAAACCAGTTTGATACAAGTTCTGGTTGGGAACTACATTGGTCTGTGATCATTCTCCTGTTATTTATATGAGAGTCAGAAGTTATTCATTCTTTCAGTAAGATGTCTAGAGGCCTTCCAAAACAGATTTGGACTTTGTCTCCTTGTTAGATCACATCCCTGACCATGCTATTCCTTGATGTCAGATTACCTATAAATGGGGAAGAAATCAAAATATTTGACTGGGCCAGAAAAACACACAAGTTCTGAAATTACTCTAAGGTTACAGTATTGGAGTGATATCCACTCAGGGATGGGAACACTGTTCCCTCAGTTATGTGACAATTTGAACAGATGATAAAGCTGATTCTGAAGTCCATTGAGCTGACTGAGTTTCTAAGAAACTACATATGAGCCTCAGAGGTACTTTCCCTGCACTCTCTTTACTACACAGTCTCTCTACCATGATAACTCGAAAGATATCAACAGTTGCCCCTCCAAAAGACTTGTGATACTCCTGGGATTGTCACCTTCAAATACATAATTGTTTATTTTTCACAGCATCATTTTCATGCACATATGATCACAAGCTAAAGATGATTGAGAAATCTAAATGAATAAAAAACCTATTCCTATCCAGGCTAACTACAAAATACCTCCTTAATTTAGGAAGCCTGGATTTCACATAGAAATTCAAAAAAAGGGGCTCTTAAGACTTGCAAAGCCCAGCTAGATAGCTATAAAGCAATGTTACACTTATCCCAGCTTTCAACATACCATACCTCTCCAATCACTTTAAAATGCCACTGTGTTTTACACGGTTTGAGTTAATGTTTTTCAATATCACCAGCTGTCACCCTACAGCTCTCATCCTATCAACTAGTGTAGAAAATCATTTACAAGCTAACAAAACTTGAAGTGTTGGTACTATTGATACTGAAACTCATAAGCTATAACAAATGAGAGTGCATCACATTTTTCATAACTTCTTCCTAAGTTTGAAAACCTTTATAATACCACAGTATATTAACTAATAGCTAGATTAATACTAGAGCAAAATACGAGTTACATGCTGTAGACTGCTGCTTAGTTACACGTCTTCAAGCTTTGTTCAGACATCTGCCTTCAAGATGCAACTCTTTAAAGTCACTCTTAGTTCTCTCTTTATTAAGAAATCTGACCCCAATGCAATAGTGTATATGGGGCTACTGACAGAAATAATTTTATTAATTAGGAATGCCTGAGTGTGCTGGTAGGATTTTGCTTCTGTGTTTACTAAGAGGTTGTCATGTGCTTTGTAAGTTACGTCAATGATGAAGATACTTCATCCTTGAAAAGTTTTCAGTTTGTATTGAGAGAAAGCTTTACAATAATAGCTAGCCACCAGGATATCCAGAAATCCACAATTTCTCATGCCTTATCTAGTTTTTAACCTATTTTAGCTTGATTTAGCTGTATTTGCAAAATTCTTTAAGGTGTTCTTGCTGCATCTGCAACTTATTCAAGGATATATCATTGTCACATTTGTCCTAGCCAGAGCAGCAAAACTACTCAGTGGTCAGGTCTGTTGTCAATCCTGTGATTGTGAGCTTGTTTTATTTATTATTATCAAGTAACTTATTCAAGCTTCAGTTTTGCCTAGGTTTGTGTAATTGTGTGGCTCTCCTTCCCACAGAAAAAAAATTATACTATATGTAGAGAAAGCATAAGAAATTAAATAGAAGTAATCATGACATGACTAACCCCCTAGATCATGTGGAAAAGAAAATTATCCCATTAGTGATTACAGGAAAGAAGATAACCCTCAGACATTGAGAGTAGGAGGAAAAAAGAAATGTCCATCTAAACTTTGGATGATGACAATTCACTTTAACCATGCTGTTGAACTTAATACCCAATTTATAGTCAAAAATGTCTCTATGGATTTTGGTTTTGGTATTGTTATAGATCTTTAATGGAAATTTGGTGATTTGGATTATGAGTTTTAGTGTTGCTGTAACTTGATTAATAATTACCACTGATTTCACTAGATTCTAACTCTTTAAACCTCACATTACAGACGTTTTCTTTTGATTGTCCATTTGTGCACAAAATACCAGGCTGATGTAAAGCTGTAATTGAATAGATAAACATTTTAGAGACTAGTGAAGTCCTGTTTCCCAGCTGAGTTTTTGAGTTGGTGTGGCAAAGCAGCACACAAACTACAAACACTCATGCTATGTCATACAGAACTAGTTGAAGTCTCTCTGGATGATGGTATTTTCTGCCAGGAAAGAGATACCCACACTCCAGGAACTCACATTCATATGGTAACCAGCTATAGAGCACTGAAGTGCAGTTTCAATATTTTTGACTGCTCCATTTTCCAAGTATGGTGTATATTTATTCTCCTCCAAATACTCTTTACTGTTTTAATTTTTCAAATATTTATTTTACCTCCTTTCACTTAAAAATAACTAATTTTTTAACCTGTTCAACATGTGCAAGCTTGATTGCAAACACACACCATTTTTCTTCAAGTACAATGCCACAGGAAGCTAGTGCTACAAGGCTGGAACGTTGCTCAGCTCTGTATGAATTCCATCAAAGCTGTTGCTACTGTCAGCAGAACTTGGGAGCTCACTGACAAGCAGAGTCCCCTTACATGACAGTTACTTCAATCTGGATACCACCTCATACAGGAAGATTGATCTACTTTATTAAACAAGGAAGAGAATGCTTTTGACCGTACTTACTTTGTACCCTTGCAGGTGTCCTCGGACAGTTTTTAGTGGAACTGGGTCCCAATACACCTTTGCTAGTGTGCTGTTAATAACATGAACCTGCACATTGCCTGGAGCAACCATTGGCACTGTGTGGAAAGGATGCAACAAGCACCTAGTTAGAATTAGAAACCACACAAACATGGTTTTTTAGAATGAATCTTTACATTGTACTCATTGAATAGGTCAAAATGTTCCTATGTTTTCAGGATTGATACTGCAGAGTAGTATGAAGCCTTTACTCTCTCCGAAATGTTTCCTTTTAATTAAAAAAATAACTACTATCCCCCTTACCAATATTTCAGTATTTTAAATACCCATTTAGGTTACACATTTAGTTCCTTTTTATTAGGGTAACTGAGTCAAACTACAAAACTTACAGTCTTCCCCTGAATGTCCAATGACCTCTGATGGCTCTGGTGCATACCCCAAGTCATTTAAAGCTTGCACTTTTACTTCATATGGAACAAAAGTTGGTGTACCAGACACAATATATTTAGATACATTTGCAACTATAACAGATGTCCATTCATCATCAACATCCTTCTGGCGCCAGCTGACTTTGTACTGAAGCCCTGGTCCATTAGACTGAAAACCTTTTAAAGGCTGAAATGAAAAGAAATATTTTTTGAATATTCTGAAGCATCTGAAAAATCTAAACTTAGAAGGAAATACATTGGTTCTTTTATAGAATGTCACTGAAAATTTACCACTGTATTCTGCAACAGAGAAGCACTGCTGAAAGTGATGCAATTTAGCTTTTACAGGAGGTCACTTCAGTTGACCAGGTCTTTTTTCAGTTTTCACTTTTTGGTAAAAAGCACATTGAATGATGTTGATGGCTAATTCTTACACAAACAGCACATTGTGATTTCTGTATATATATTTTGTTTTCAAATATTTCTTAAGAAGTGGAAGAGAGAAAACCAGACTTGCACCAACTCCTCTTAAAGAGTGTACCCTAGGCAAAATTTCTTGCCAGGGAGGGCAAACTGGTCATACATGTCTCTCTTTGAGCTGCTGTCATGATGGTAAGGGCACAACAGGAAAACGTCAACAGAAGTTCTGTAGTGGGAAAGTGCACAATGATTAGGTTATCATAAAAGATGACAGTAGAAGTAGCATTCACATTAGAATTCACTCTAAAATTAGACTCTACTTGAAATAAACCTCCATTTATATTTTGGAGTTTTCCTAAACTGGCAGCAAAAAATCCTGTATTACCTAATTATTGGCTTATCTTGAGAAATCACACAAGAAAATATGACCCCATTCCCCTTTAACTTATTTTCATTTAAAATTAAAATTAAATTGGTATTTAAATTAAAATTGGTATTTAAAATTAAATTGGCATTTAAAAAAAAATTCAGTTTTTTCATGAAAATGCAGATGAGGAAGTGTATGAAATTAGCTCTTCTTCAAGAATATTTTAAGCAGGCAATTGGATATTCTCATCATTGGTTCTCAAAAGAATGCTACTCACAAACCTGAAAACAAATGACACCTTGAAAAACGACCCATCTTACCTCCCATGTTATTACCAAATTATCAGGTTCTGAGCCTATCCCTTGTACATTAGCAGGATTTTCATCAGGGCCTAAAAATAAAATATTCACACGTGAACAAGAATGGCTGCTGTGCGATTCCAAGCAAATTCAATGCTATTCATAGCAGGAATCAATCACTGGTAAGTGGGAATAATTATTTACTTGCAGATTTTGTCAGGTACTGCTCAGATGGCTCACTTGGCTGACTTCTGCCAATCTTATTGACAGCTATCACGCGGAAGGAGTAGTTGACATAGGGAGACAGCTTCAACTGCACCGTTGTCTGAGTGCCAGGGACTTCCGTCTGGTAGTGCCACACCCCTGGTTCGTGCAGCGCGTCCTCGTATTCGATCACAAAGTCTGCAAGCACGAATGGAATCCAACTTTATGTCAGAACCTGAAACAGCTTCCCAGGCAAGTATAGGCGTTTCTGAATGAGCTAGCCAGAAGGGATTGCTCCAACCAATGCTTTCAAAAATCATGGAACTTGATGTGTAAATACATAAACCATAACACAAATCTATAATGTGGATATTAAAAGTAGAAATAAAGGTGAAATGTAATAAATTAACCCTTAGTTTTATCCTTTGCTACTGCCACTAATGCAGCCATCTCTCAGGTAACACATTATTACAACAGCTCTCTCTCAGGTACCGGATTTTAATTTAATGGGAACCCTTGAACTATCACAGCAAGGAAGTTGAATTTGACTGCAAAAGACATTGTTCTTAGTTGTATCAAGCAGACAGCAGGCAATACCTGTACAAATTTAAAACTCCCTGAATATGCCATTTTCCCCAATGAAACTGGCATAATGAAAATCTATTTAAAGTCAAGAACCTATACTTGAGAAAGGTTTTTAAGAGCACTTTTCATTATCTTCAAATTAAATCAGGGAATATATGTTCAGAAACTAAATTTCTTGAGAGTACTCAGTGTGAACATTATGATGATTACTGTTAAGACCCTACATAGTATATAACCTTAGGGATAAATAGGTTTGTAGAATTCCAAAATGAAAATCATATTCATTCTGAAAGACAAAAGGATATTTTTACAGATGTAAAACAGCCAAAAAACCTTGCTGTAAGATATGAGATATGAATTCTGAAAGACTCAGGAGGAATTTCTGGGACACAGTAAACAAATGGGAGAAGAATGTACAGTCTGAGTACATTCAACAGAACCTTGAGCCTCAAATATTTGTGTGTTGTGTAACAAGAATTTTCCTCTACCTCATGTAGAGGTGGAGACAGAATATGACTCAAGATTCATGCTGTTTGCACTACTAAAAAATTCAGAGTGGCATCCAGAAATTTCTTTTGGAATACTTCCAGCACCACATAGAAAAATGCACAACAATTTGAGGAGCAAGATATAAAAGAGGTATGTAGTACTAATCATAGCCTTCTGGACTTAAGGCTGGCAGATTTCATTCTGACCTAAGTAGTAAGGAAAGAGGGAGAACTGACCCCAAATTACTGAGTTACTGCTAGTGATGTGTGCTCAGTGATACAGGTCTTGGGATAGGGTGTCTTCTAGATAAAATCTTTCCTGAAAAGGTGAGAATATTATATGCCAAAAAGGATTTCACTACTGCTTTTTGCTTCCCTTGTCACTAGCCTTCTGCCTGCAACTCTAGTAGAATAATTTATAGGCAACTTCAAGGGGAAAAAAAAAAACTATCTGAGCTTTCAGAGAGATTCCAGCATGTCAGTCATATTGTGCAAACAGTTCACTCCTAATGAAGTGCAATCTTTGAGTCTTCATCTGCACTTTGAAGTGATAGCAGCAGCAAAAGGAATAGGCTTACTTAGGAAGCAAACGCTTTACTTTGCAGCCTCTGAGAAGACCATGCAGCAATATAAATTGTATTACAATTAAACCAAGCATTATTTAGTTAGAAGAATTCAGTTGCCAATATGAGAGTGCATGCAGTATCTCGTTCTAGAAAAGCCTACAAGAGACAACACTGCCTAGTATTAACTTCTTTGCAACAGCGTGATCTCGTTCCTACAGAAAGAGAACACTTCTGTCTTCTGGCCTGGAAAAAAAATGAGAATACTAATAAAAGTATATGTATATGAATAAACCACTGTTCAACTACTTACAGTGATCTTCTACATATTATATTTTAAGGTATATTACTAGTTGGTATACATTAGACATGCCTGAGATTGTAAAATTTCAGAAAAATCACTTGGCGTTTCATTAAAATGTAGTCAAAATCTTTGATGTGTTCAGAACCATGTGAAATTCTGTTTCTTACAAATCTTCCTTTCCAGATACCTGATCCTTATGGTTTGTTTTCAGTGCTGATAGCAACCAGTTGATACAAACCCTGGAGAGCAACATCCAGTAAGTCAGTCTCAGTCTAACTAATTAATTCCAAAAATAACATCTATACTGGCCTTGGCAACTTGTGGCAGTTATTATCTAAAAACACACTGCATAAATAATGAAATAATTGAATTAAGTTGCTCATAGGAAAAAAGTAGTGCCAAAATGTCTTTCTGATCCCATGATTTTTTGAGAAAGAAAACCTTAATATCTTTGTTCCTTGCTCCTAAATTCTTCTTCTATACTCTCTGCTCAGTATAACCAAGAGTTTTCATTATGTTTTACTGGGAAGAATAATAGCATTTAAAATCAATTTACTGTCTCAAAATTTTATAGATATATAATTGTTTAGTTTTATGGAAATGGTTTATCTTCTAATTCTCTGGACCAGGAAAAAAAAAACTCCAGAAAAACTATCTACCTTATATTTACATGAAGAATAAACTTCTGCACAAGTAGTGATGCATAATCACTGATGATGGTGGTACTGATGCTATTTAAAATTTATAGAATTACAAAAGACTTAACGCAAGATGTTAGTAGCTCTCTCCCTTAGAAGCATACAAGCAATGAACAAGTCTGCTCTTTACATATTCATAAAATTGGACCTTGTCAGACAGACCTCATATCAGTATATATAACTTCTATATTATCTAGCATAAGTTTTTGATTAAAAAGCCCAGCTCTTCTGGACAGCTCTTCCTGCTTGGCTCTACAGTAGTTATTAAGGGTATGTTATGTAAAGAAATGTCAGCTGTAGAGAATTAATTTATCATTTTCCCATGCCATACACAAAATTTAGTCCAGAAATATTTGGAATTTGAGAACAGCTAGAACAACACTTTCAATGTAGTGTAGGAGATACAAACAAACACACTTGTAATGGGACTGTTGTTTTCATCTCCTGGTATCCATGAGAGATCAATGCTTCTTTCTAGCTGACCTGTCAATTCCAAGTCAAAGGGTGGATTTGGCCGAGCTGTAAATCAAATGAACACAAAGTAAGTAACCACACCAGAATATGTACTTTCATATTTGAAAAGAAAATCCTTACATTCCAATCAAATAACTTCACAAATACAGTAGGGCAGATCTACTCACTTATGTAAACATGACTTAAAGACCGATAGCATGCAATTGTTACAAAACAGACAAAAAATGGAGAACTGATGTAACCTGGAAACTTCTATACATTAACAAGAACCAGTATTTATTTTTATCTATTTTTATCTGAGTGCACTGTGATATAAAAATGTGATGAGATGCAAGGGATTATGAAATGCATGTTTAGTTTATCTTTGAATGATTATGGGTGGTAATCTATTGTAACAGACATACCTCATACAACATCGAAAATTAATAAACATTCATATCAATAAAGCTTTTCTAGAACCATTACAAATATTTTTATCTGAATTCAAAGCAAGTATACTTCAAATAGAAACTAATTGCAAGTTACTAAATTATTAATTTTTTGCTGTTCTTTTAAAGAGGCTTGGAAATACCATGCAAATTGTTATTATACATCCTTATAATGCATGAAGATGTAATTATCTGTTCCAAATTCAAGAAGGTAATTTATGATATGATTTGTTACACAAAAATCACAACTAATAAGTAGGTTCATGTAAGAATACATAATCATTTTCACTGAGTCTTTTTCACTGATAGGATTTATGTAAAAGTGCTTAAAAGTCTGATACTTAAAAGTGTTTTAGCTTATTATATTGCACTTGAACCCCCAAATTCAGAAAACATGCTACCAAATTAAAGGCTCTATACCATCAAATTTATGACTATGCCTGACTAACAGATAGGGTTTTTTTGTTGTTGTTTTAACTTAAATTTTAAAATCTTGGCGGTTTCATCAATTATAAGTCAAACTGGTCAATATGGTCATATTAATCTTATGAATGGAGTAAAATAAAGATAAACTATGAAATAAATTAGAGCAGGACTACAAGGCTGCAAAACCAATGTTAACATACAACATAATTTGGTAGGTGCAAAGTCTTTCATAGTGAATTACCTTTCACCAAAGAGTTGGATTTACATTTTAGATATTTCATTTATTTATTTATTATATAACTAATTTGTATTACAATGTGGTCTATGAGAAAAACATTGCCACACTATATCCAATCTTAATTAAAAATAATTTATCTCTGAAAACCACTTACTCCCTAAATATAAAGCAGCCTGCACCGTAATATTCCAAAGTTCTGTGCTACAGTAACGAAGTAGTTGCTAAAATGGGATGAAACCACACAGACACAGACATACACACACACAGAGGAGAAGGGGAAAAAATAGGCAAAAAAAAATTGCAACAGGCAAATGAACAATATATCTGCCTGATGATGTAGAAAGAGAACTTTGTTTTAGTTTACCGTAAATGATAGCTGGTGTTGGGGGAGCAGCTGAAAAGAACATTAATATAAAGGATTTAATCAGTTAGTAGCCAAAGAAACAGAATACTGTAGGTAGTTAAAGACTACAGTTATTAGAGACAAAGAAAAGTTAACTTAATTAGATTAAATGGTTAATTTTAAAAAATCATAATTTTTCACTGAAGAGTTAAAAAAGTATTTTTGAATATCTTAATAAATTTTTAAAATAGGGATAGATCAAGAAAATAAATAAAGTAAGCAATCTTATAAAAACACCTAAATAAGTACTAGTTTTTTGGCTTAGATCATTCCTGGACAGGCACAAGATCCCAGCAGAATTTTACAACACAAACATACTTGCTCTGATTTAACTCATGTAAGAATTATTCAGGACATCTTAAAACTTTCTTACAAATTGGAGAAGGGGCAAAGTAATATATTTGGCAAGAATCTGCAATCATAAAGATTTAACAGAGAACTAAACTAAAAATACAATCCATGAGAAGTACAACCGAGTATGCTCAGTCTTTCTGAAGCACAATTCAGTTGCCGAAGAGATTCCTGAGATAACAATCTCCCAACACAACAAAGACATTGTTGGAAGGACTCCAGAGGAGGGCCACTGAGGTGACCACAGAGCTGGAGCACCTCTCCTATGAAGACAGGCTGAGGCAGCTGGGGCTGGTCAGCCCAAAGAAGAGAAGGCTCTGGGGACACCTTAGAGCAGCCTCCCAGCACCTACACAGGCTACAGGAGAGCTGGAGAGGGACTTTTCACAAGGGCATGTCGTGATAAGACAAGGGGGAATGGCTTCAGCTAAAGCAGAGTGGGTTTATGTTACGTATTAGGAAGACATTTTTTACGGTGAGGCACTGGAACAGGTTGCCCAGGGAGGTTGTGTGGAAGGTGTCCCTGCCCAAGGCAGGGAGGTTAGAACTAGATGACCTTAAAGGTACCTTCCAACCCCAGCCCTTCTGTGATGCTACCATGTTTATGTTCAAATACCCTGCAACACTTAATTTCCTGTAGTAGCTCAGATGTGGTCAAAATAAAAAGTTACACAGCACAAATCTGCCCTGTAGCTACTCAGTCATTTCATAAGCACCTGATTCAAATGCAAGCTGTGGGACTGCATTTTTTAAAAACTGAAACACATTGACACTTAGGTGGCATTTCCTTTATGCTGTCCTAAAACCCAAAACTACGTTCGTGCTTTTCACTTTAAATCTAATGCTGTTTTCATACTTAACAGTAGAAGTTTGAGAGCATTCTTACCAACAACAGTAAGCACAGCACTTGCTGAAACACTGTCCAGAGTAGTATTAACTATGCAAGTGTATGTTCCATCATCTTTATCAGTTACATTCATAATGGTCAAGTTGTCTTTACCAACTAGAAACCTGTAAATACAATAAATTCAGCCACTGATTTTTCAATAACTGGCACTGTTATAAGAAACTTGCATAAAACATTATCAAATCCCATATACTAGTACATACCTAAACAACTATGCTTACCCAAGTTAAGCTATGGGACAACATCATCTTTTTTTTTTCCTTCATTGCTCTTGACCATCTTCCCACAGTAACCTTTATTCTAGTTCTTTTCTATTCTACTTCTATTCTAGCTTTTCTTTCCAAACATATTTAAACAAATTTTAAATATTTGTGATCCAGAGCAAAATAGTTTTCTGTTATGTGTTTGGCTTCTTATGTCAATTATCTTTACCTTACACTTAATCTATAAGGTCAGTGTGCACAGTTTGTATAAATGTTTATATTTCATTTTATTTTTAATTCTATCTTAATATTTTCATCACACTAGGTAAGTCCCTTAGTCACCAAATATTGGATAGCCATGATGTTTACCAGTCTTCTTTGGAAAATGTCAATAGGTCAATATGTTCCTTTCAAAGATCAGGGAAAAGAGCAGGCAAAAGGATCTAGAAAATTAAGAACAAAGGAAAACTATGTGGTCCTTACCTTTCATCATCTGGCAGTTCATCATTGTCCTTCAACCATGTAACTGTTGGTAGCAAGGTAGAATCATGTTTTATTATACACTCAAAAGAAACCTGGCCATATCTCTGAATCACTTTGTATTCTGGCTGTTTAATGATCATCGTTGGATCTGAAATTTAAAATTAAAATCAGATATTCAGAAAATATGAAATTTGTACTAATCAGTGATTAAAGAATGACTAATTTCTCACCTTTGATTTCCAACTGCACCTCATTTTGTATCTTTCCTAATTCATTTCTTGCTACACACGTGTATGTACCAGCACTATTCTTCTGGGCCACCGGAATTTCCAAGGTTCCGTTATCATGGAAAACATACTCATTTCCACGCAAGATGCTGCCTTTCACTCCCTTAAACCTTGATATAAGAAATAATATCATTAGCCAGCATCACAGTTAAATTATGTATGGTTTTATTATCAATAAAATACAAACTTAGAACTGCCACATTAGAAAATAGAGACAGAAGCACTCAAAGAAATTTAAACTTGACTCTGTAGGCCTAACTTCACTGCTGGTTCATTAAGTATATGCAATATTGTACTAGTGAATTGTATCTGTGTATTAGTGAACACCATCTATTGTAAAATACACTATTTTAAAATTGTAAATAGAGTTAAAACAGTTCTAAAGCTTTAAGTGTTTGTTTCCATAGATATAACTGGCTCATCTTCTGTAACATAAGCACATCTAGAGCTTACCATTCAATTTCAGGCTTAGGTGACCCAAAATAAGCACAGTCTAGCAATGCAGGACTGTCTACAATCACTTGATACAGTTTATTAGCAGGAGTAAGAATTCTTGGTGGCTCAGCTGAAAAGACAAAGATATCTGCATATAGTTACAAAGTTACAAATAATAAATACATAGTAAAAAGCACAGTCACAAATATAAAATACGAAGACATCAAGAATGGCCTAAAGAATTACATTTAACATTTTTCTCTGAGATTATTTTGGGTCTCAGTCTGGGTTCAAATACATTCTACTGGTACCAGCCTGAGGAAAAGTTCATGCAGGGAAATTATCTTGTGAAAAACAACTGTTCCTTGCCTATTTACAAGTAATAGTGATTGGCACCAAAGGCAATGATTCCAATTGGAAAATTTAAATCACTATATACTCAAAGAGGATAATCTCCTGGGTACAAACCAAACTATCTCATTCCAAACAAACCTGCAGGCAGAAAGAAGCTAGGATGCATTTTTGGTGTAACATTTTCTTTCTTTTAAATGACAGTGTCAATCAACACATCTGCCAGTTCCTGCAGGAGAGCCACTAGAGGACATTCTGCCTAGGATTTGCTACTAGTTTTTTTAAATTCAGTGAGAAGAATTAGAGGGGCCACAACATATTGTAATCAGAAACACATGCCAGGGAAGCCTTAGAGACAAATAATCATGCCCCCTTGCAGCAGCAACTTGATGGAGATCATCTATTCCACTAATCCAAAACATCTAGACTCAATTAAATGATATTGAAATGTACTAACTTAAACAATACTAGTTCCTGCCTTCTTTGTCAGGCTTCTGTTTGACTGACTCACACAAACAAATAAAAAAAGAGAGAAATTTTTTTCCCAGTTTTCACATCTATCCTTCTCACTTTGGAACAGTGAAAGTGAAATTCAGGAATGTCCTTGGAAAAAGAAGGTATGTATACCCTTGCTCTTTACGGGGGCCAGGAAACAGATCAATTCCTCAAGCAAGGCTTGAGCAGAGAGTCTGTGCGTTAGCAGGAAACAATTGAATACCCAAGAAAACTGAAAAATATGAAGTCTGTTTCTTACCCAGAACATTTACAAATGCATTTGCTAGCAAGTATCCATATTCATTAGAAGCATTGCACTGATAGACGGCACTGGACCTTTCTTGCACGTGTGAGAAAATAATGGTGTCACCATCCACCCTTCTGCTAGGGTCTTCTGGGGCAACTGTTGGTGTAAAGAAAAAGAGTAATTGCTTTTCCCAAAATGCTATTGGATTGCAAGTTTCATACTTCCAAAAAGAAGGAACAATCTGAAAGACCATTACACCCTTTATGTTTTTTTCCCCGGGTGACTAAAAATGTGAACTTTAATACAGTTTAAAAAATTCTTCTAATTCTATAGGTAAAAACTCAGGCTGGTAGAGTTCCCATTTTTGAGAGGTTTTTTTGTTTATTTTCCAAGGAAGTGAAGCTGAGATTGTATTTTGCATGCAATACAGAAGAAAAATACCAATGTAACAAGATTTGGGCAAATACAGTCAATATCTAGAAAATTACAGAAATATTTCTGAATGTCAAAAGAAAATGCTGATACAATGACATAGTCCTCTGTGACTTTAAAGTTTTGAATCAATTGTTACACCATAAACAATTTTCCAAATATAAAAATAGCCATACTCAGTTGAAAATTATCTCAGAGTAAAGAACACGCATTCTTTCAAACACAGTCAAGAAATAATCTTCTCAAGAGCAGAGTTAATAATTCAGTAGGTGGCACTCTTTCCCTTATGTAAGAATTATACAGTGCCATTTCCTCGACTGTTCTGGAGTAGCCTGAGCTGTCAAACAGCTTATGCATCACAGGAGCACCCAGGACATTAACTGAAAATAAAACTCTAAGAAAATACCAAAGAAGAGTAATAGCTGTCAATTCTGATACAACTGGATGGCATTAGAGAAGTATAATAAAGAATAAACTTAGCTTGTAACACCACACTGCAAAAAATACATAATCTATGCTTTAATATTTTATGAACATATTAAATAAGACCAGATATTATTGTATTAAAAGCACATGTATTATTAATAATGAAAATTAATTGTAAAACTACTGATCTACTAATACAAAAACCAGATGTATTTATACATAAATAAATGCATCCTAGTTTGGCTGCATCATCAAAATTGACACCCTTGTTGAAGCTTGAAAAAGTATATTTGTGGAACACATTCTCATATAAGGAAATTCTTATTTGAAATCATAAAAAAATCAATCAACTAAATTAACATCAATTTTCTGTGACAGGAACCTTTTGATTCAGACAATACCTTAGTTCTCATCTGTAAAGAAAATGTAGACATTTCTCCTACATTTTCTTAATGTATCTATTACTGAATTCCCTACAGAAGAAACCAGGTGAAGGGGACCACAGTTTTGTGCTTCTGTTTAAGGGTATTTGCAGCTTGGATGAAATCTAAGGCTATTTTTAATGTAAATACCTCAATTACCAAACAGCTGCCTCAAGAACAGATTTCAATTTCTGTTTTTTCTGGTCTTCCATCACTTGATTTGTTCCATTAAATCAACATCACAAATTCAAAGATTTCAGGAAGGAAGAAAAAGGTACCACTGAGATTTAAAATGCTTATTCTCCGGACTTCTGGATTGCTGGCACATAATTTTCTCTCTTTTGCTTTGCTTCCTATTGTGTTCCATGTTCCACATTGCTTCCTTTTCTATGTAAATGCCATTTTCATTAAAAGATTCATGGGCTGAAAATAGCCGGAGCAGGTGAGTAGCCCAGCAGGCAGGCCAGTTGGCTGCGGGAAGCGGTCTGTTTCTGCATACAAATCACAGTTAAACAGAAGACAGGCACAACTGCTCTCCCACGAGGAAGGAGAACTGCCCACAGCTATTCCAAGCCTGGCTGCTTCCAGCCCTGGGCTCTGGGCTTCCCTCCACTCATGCCCTCTGAATCCTGCAGCACTTTGTGCACCCAGGTGGGTCCTCTAATGGGTGCACAGATGCCCTCCTCACACACACTCCAACACAGGATGATGGTAGGGCCCCTCCTAAGAGATGGAAGCCATTAGTTCAATCCTCTATGACTGAAGGAACTGCATTGTGAAAGAATGATCTAACCACTAAATTACTATATAAAAGGAGGGGCAGCATCTTCCCTTCCCACTGCTGTACTGAAAGAAAAAAGGAGATATCCCCTCTCAGCTATCTGAAGGAAAGGAGGTAGGTGCCTGTTCTCTGAAAAGAGCTTCAAACTTGGGTCCCAAGAGAAAAGAATGCAGAAGTGTCAGGTTAGCTGGTGCTTTCTGTTAACTGGTCTAGCTTGGATGCAGAAGGGCACTGATTCAAAAGCTCCCTGTTAAGACTGGCATCTATTCAACTGTTTGCTGAATACAGCTTCTTTAATGGTCTGAAGCACCCACTGCTGCACTCATGGACACAGAAACATTGAGTTTGGAAGGGACTTTTGGAGGTCATGTGGTCCAATCCCCTGCTCAAGCAGGGCCACCTGGATCCAGTTATCCAGAACTGTGTCCAGATGGGGGAAGAATCACTTTCCTCTACTTTTTGCCTCATGGGATAATGTTAGCCTCCTTGCCACAAGGGCACATTGCTGGCTCATTGTCAACTCAGCGTCCACCAGGATGCCCAAGTCCTGTTCTTCTAACCCACTATCCATCTGGATGGCCCTGAGCATGTACTGGCACTCAGGCTGTTCCTCCCCAGGTGCAGGACTTTGTTCCACTGATCACCCTCTCTGGGTTTGGCCACTCAGCCATTTTTCTATCCACCTCCCTGTCTGTTTATCCAGCCCCTAACTCAACAGCTTGCCTATGAGGATCTAATGGGAGACAGTCAAAGGCCTCACTGCAGTCCAGGCAGACATTATCCACTACTCTTGCTCTCATCTATCTGGCCAGTCATTTCATCATAGAAACGTATCAAATTGGTCACTCCTTGGTGAAGCCATGAAAACTACTCCTGAAAGTTTTCTTGTCCTCAATGTGCCTTGAAATGGTTTCCAGAATTAGCTGCTCCATCACCTTCACAGATAAAGGTGAGGGTGACCAGCTTGTAGCTCCCTGGTTTCTCCTTCTGGCTTGTTGAAGACTGGAGTAGCATTTGCTTTCTCTCCATCTTTAGGCATTTCTCCCAGATACCATGATCAAGCAAAGGTTATCAAGACTGTTCTTGCAATGACATAAGCCAGCTCAGTCAGCACCTGTGGCTGCATTCCACCAAAGGCCACAGACATGTTCAGTTTGCTCCTGACCTAATCCTTTTCCACCAAGGGTACATCTCATGCTAGTCTTTTCCCCTGGCCTTTGGGACCTGGGGTTCCTGAAGGTCAGTCTTGCTAGTAAAAGCTGAGGAAAAATAGCATACAGTACTTCAGCCCTTTCCATATACCAGTCTACCTTTTTTTTTTTTAACCTTTTTCGGGGAAAAAGGAGTGATGGCAGGGCCACTCAAGCACTATTTGTTTGTGTTTATGAATATGAAAATTCTGGTCACATTACATGATAGCTGCATGATTTTGGACTATCTCTTACAGAAGGAGAAAACACTTTTGACACATTAGACAAATGTGAGTTTGGTACTGAAGGCAAAATAGCAAAAACCTACGTAATACTTAAAATGGGCTTGTACAAACAGGATAATGAATTATGGGGATTTGCTATAGGAGTTCTGCTGCTGTAACAAGACAGGTAAACATGTGCCATGTAAGAGCCAACATCTGCTCCCAATAACATGGAATCCCAGCTGGTGAATGTGTTTTCGTCCTTTCTAAACACAGACCTGGTTTCACCAAATTTTTTCATCACATTGTACAATGATGCAGCTTCTTGACCCTAGCAGCATTCAGCATATTCCTATACAGAGAAGGCAGGGCCTCCATCAGATTCTTTTTGTTGTAGTTAGGGATCAGCACCCTGAATAACTTTTGTTCATCTGATTGCATACTTCCATCTGTTTCATAAACTTCTGACAGCCCAAGCAATTCCTTTTGCTAGTGGTTTAAATAACCACTATTAGAGCATTATTACTTTTTTTCTTGGAAAAAAACATAGAATGACATGTGCTCTCTGAACAGAACCAGTTAAAACACACCGTTAGGCTTAAAACTGGAAGGAAAAAAATCTGGATTAAAAAACCATGGATGACTGAAATGGTGCAGAATGTCATTTTCCTTTTCTTACCAATCTCACTTGCTCCTCAGCGTATTATTTTCCTGTGATCACTGAAATCCTTTTTCTCCTGAGTTTCTGATTCTGACAGTTCTATTGTCTCCAAAGGCACAGGATTACCTGCACAAACTATAACCATCATTTGACTATTTTGTGCAGAATTGAAAAAAAACCTGATTATCAAAGGTTTTTTCATCTGCTGAAGTTCCTAGGCCAGATGTAAAGTTCCAACACAACGACAGCAGTAGCAGTGGATAAACATCTTCCCACGCAGTCTTCTCTCCAAGACTTAAATACTGGGGGCATCAGGGTGCAGCAAATTTCTCCCCACCCTCCCATGGCTGCAGTGAATAGCTTGTGGTGTGTACTGTCAGAGAAAATGATGGATGATGAATCTCTCAGCCAGGGATTATCAAGGCCTTTCATGAAGGAAATCTAAGGGCTAATGTTTCTCCCTTAAATTCAGTGTGAGTACTAATGGAGACTAACTCAAACCTAGAGAGTCAATGCGAAATGTGATAAAATAAGAGAAGAATGTGTTGAAAGAAGATAAACATCACCTTTGCACTACTTTGCATAAATCTAAGTGTCTGTATGTAATATTTAATAGCTCACTATGAACTATAAACCACTGGACCAAAAAATCAGTCTTTTGTATGGCATTTGCAATGCCTTTCTGAAGTCCAATTATGGAAGCATTTCCCCTTCCCAATTAATTTGGGTTGTTACTTTCTTAAAAGTTGAGATACTTCATGCATGACTTCCCTTTTGTAAAACCATCCTGAATATCTAAGCAGCAAGACACAACACAGATTATGCAGTGATATAAATAATGCAGATCTTGAGTGTTGATTGAAGCACAAGGCAACACAGAGTCATGGCCTGAACTTCTGAATTGCTACTTGCCAAAGTAATTCTAATTGATCTTAACAGGACTGGGCATGTGAGTTCAACATACAGCTCCTGTGAGTAAACATTAGGAGGTTAGCTTAAGTCCTTATCATTCCAACAGGTCTAATGCAGCTTTTTTTTTTAGAAATGTTGGTGTTTTCAGCATGACTGTTGAAGAAAAGTAATTAATATATTTCAGGGAAACCTAAAATCTTGCTTAAAAAATATTTTTTCCTCAGTTTATGGTAATATTGAACAAAATTCACACCACTGCAATTTTATTTTATAGTTGCTAACACACACTGCATTTTTCTCTACTTTTTTTTTTTTTAATTTTTCTTTTTCCCTGTAGATATTTAAACCTCAGCCTCTGACTGAGATATGGACGAATGGTTCTTTTTTCAACATTCCCCCTTCCTTGTCTGACTCTATTATGGAAAAACAAAACTGGAAGAATTAAGTATCTCCCAGTTGTGCTTTCCAACAGAAAATTAAAGTATTGCAAACAGATTACTAGGCCACAAGAGGCACATTGTGGGATATCTGATGACAGCAGGGCTTTGAAATTCAAATGTAGCTCTTTTTCTTTGAAATCCTGCCATGGGTGTAGCTCTCTCAGCACTGCCCTGAAGCTGAAACAGCTGCTTTAGTTTCCTTTTACAGTGATTTCCTCATCATTCAGTTGGAAGATGAGGGGCTCAATTCTATAATTTAGTAACAAGTGAACAGAAAGGCACACTGTACTTGGTAATTTCCAGAACAGCTTTTGATAACTCAGAATAATAAAAAATCACAAGAATCTTAAGGACTGCACTTTCTGTGATCATGATGCTTCTCATAGATGCCCTGACAGATGCAGTTTACTGGAGCATCCAATCAACTTGCACTTAAATATTTAATGTGGATAAGACTTCAGCTTTTCTCAGCAGTGAAAATTACCTTTAATAGAAGGCTGAGCTACCCACTTACTTATTTCCTGTGGTTTTTTTTTTCCTTACTGAGTTTGAGTGGGTAATTTAAGTAAGTATTTTAATTTTTACTGAATTCCACTCAACAAGACTTTGTGTACCGATTCCTCAAGGCCAGTCCAATATATGCTGCCCTTGTATTTAGGAAATTTGGTGGCATCCTGCAGCTGCTTCTGAAAACTCTGTTTCTTAATGTTTTACTGTTACTGTGAAAGAATACAGAACACATCACTGCTTTTCTGGAAAATGTACTTGTCAGTCACTTGAACAGCTTGTCCTACAGCTTTGATAAGGAAGAAGAAAGAGCAAGGCAAAGCTGACTCTCATAGCCAGGTGAAAAAGATGTTACTAGTCAGGAGGCCTGAACTAATAGTTAAACTACAAGAACTGAAGGATAAAAATCCCTTTCAAACAAATAAACAAAAAGCAAATGGTGAGTATACAGAAAACAACAAAGGAAGATGAGACCACCAAAAACCCAGAATGGTTAGTGAAGGACAGGTACCAAACTTTGATGATAACAAATGCACTACTACATATTTCTTTATAAATATATACTATACAAAATTACATTCATATTTTCCTGTTTTCTTGTCTTACCATTGTTTGATGAGGTGATTAATGTCAGTTTACATAACTTATTTACCAATGGAAACTTCTCATTTTAAATCTCAGGCTGTAGATCTCACCTTACATTTAATTGGGATTCCTGAAACAGGTTATTTGCTAAATATTTCTATTTGTTTCAATATATAGCCTTATTTTGCCCCCCAAAATTTGCCCCTCAATTTGTAGGTTTTCCCCCTACAAATAAGTTCAGTCTCTTTTGTATACCAAATACTTCAAATATATCTAATGAGGGTTCTTGTTTACCTCTTGCTATTACCTAGATTGTGACCATAGACAATCCTTCTCCACGTCCCAGACTGGGTAAATTATATTTCATCAACAGACTAAAACAACTTCTAAACTTCTGAAAGTGACAAAAGGGACACTGTCATGCTTTAAACAGACCAGTATTTTAGAGAACATTATCTCTCATGAGCCAACAGGTGCGACTGTCTGGTTTTTACTATTGTTTTGAGAAGGAGGAAGGATAAAGGTAGAAGAACCAAGTAAGACTCTACAGTACAGGGTATGCTCAGTGCAAACCCAGCTGACAACACACTGCAGTGTCCTCCAGCAAGTTCTTTCTAAGGCAAGTTGTACTATATATAGCAGCTACCTTGTGTCTGTCACACAGCATTGCCAGTGGTAACACTGCAGCAATTAAGTGGCTCAATCACCAGTTCAGGGCTGGTTTTCTTACCCATGCACACAGGAGCAGCTGTTCCACTGCCTTGGGGGTTCCTTTTCTTTGACACCTACTTGGCACAAACTGTTTGCCAGGTAGCTGCTGACACATTCAGACAGTTTTGCTGCTGCAGCTTCTTGGAGATGAAGCCTGGAAGGCTCAAACATACACAAAGCTGCAAATCCTGCAGTGTATTGCAAATCCTGCAAATCCTTCAAGTGCTCTGTATATCCACACATGTGAGGACTTCACTCTCTATGTCACATTTAGGATTCCTAGGCAATGTTAGAGTTGCAGTGGGGCAGCAAAGGAGAAATCCAGCAGACATGACTGCCACAGAAACACAGGGGTAACAATGACATGCCAGCAATGGCCCTAGGAGAGGGACCATCCCATCTCCACAAAGATACTACCAGCAGAATGCCAGACAGAAGAACCAGGAGCATAATTACACATTTTAGTTATCTCAAACACGTTAGAGCACATTTTCTTGTTCAGCTTTTATGACCCACAGTATTTTATCACATCTTTTATGATTTAGCATTACCTGTCAAGCAAAAACTATACAAATACAGGCTTTTCACATCTATTTGACAAAAACCACCCTGAGATTCCTCATATTTTCGTACTCATGCTTCTGTAAAGTAATTAAGAATCTTACTTGCTATGGGAACGCCATTTGCTAACCAGCTTATATTAGGCTTTGGGTTGCCATTCGCTCTGCAGATCAATGTTCCATCTTCTCCAGGAGATAAGACCAAGTTTCTGGGTGCTGTTATCCAGTATGGAGCAGCTGGGTTTAAGAAAAGAAGGTCAGCAATTATTTTCCAAAATTATGTACAGAAAATCATAAGGTACAGGCATGGTAATCACAATATAATTCAAACAACATATGTGTAGATATAGACTTAGAACTATACTGTTACT
>VWZP01010164.1:3914-77000 GCA_013396995.1 Dicaeum eximium
CCAGTGCCTGTGGCTGGGGGCACAGAGCCTTACATTCTCAAAGTGTGGCAGGAGTGGCTGAGCCAGCTTCGGGGCGGTGACGCTCGGTATTGTGAGATCTTTCTCCTGGAGCATATGGGTGAGGACCGAGAGGGTCATGCCGACCATCTCTCCATCTGGGTCAGCCAGCTGCTCCACCAGGTGTCGATACAGGCCTCATATTCATCTGCCCTTGAGATGTGCTGTGGCTTGTGTCCCCAAAATCGCCTTGCACCTGCTCACCGTGCTCATCAGGAGGGAGCCACTCTGGCATCTGCCTGCCCTGGCGTTCTTTGTGGAGGTGAGCCCGATGGCCAGCGCTGCCTCGCTGAGCTGCCTCCCAGCTCTCTGGCCTCTTGTAGCTGCAGCCTCCTGGGATGGTGCCTGCACCCGCTGCTGCTGCCTGGGCCTGACTCTGAGCGGTTCCAGGCTCCTGCCGGCCAGGTCCTCCGTCACTGCCCTGTGTCTTTCAGGTGCTGGAGTGTCTGGACTTGAGCATACACGGTCACAGTGCCCTGTTGGTCATGTCCAGGCACCTGCCAAGTGAGTGCAGGGACAGGCTGCGCCTGGAGCTCAGAGGCCTCGTGGTGCTCAGCAAGGAGCCCTCGCTGGTGAGAAGGGGGCAATGGCTGAAGCCGCGCTGGCAGTGTGGGGCTGGGGAGCGCAGCCCCTTGGGCTTGGCTGGCATCTGGCAGAAGAGGCAGCTGCTCTTTTGGAACTTATTGATAGATTTTAAAGTAATGGCATTATGAGGGAATATTTTCTTTTTTCATTTTTACTTTTAAGAGGGTAAGCCTTGGTGTTGGAACAATGAATCAAAAAAGAGAGGATGTTAAAACACTGTCTTCTAGGTATTTTCTAATACTGTGAATATACACTTGCTTCTATAATCTGTTTTGATCTGTCTGTATCTGCATGCACACATGTCTATAAATATGCAAGTTTTTTCTTATCAAGAAGGCAAACATTTACATATAGGTTTCTAGACCCCCAACTGTTACAAAGTTGTTAAAAAATATATTTTTGCTATATTATTTCCAGTGGAATTCTAATAATTCCGATCAGTTGTCTGACAGATTTCATGATTGTGCCTCCAAAATTGCAAATTTCAGAATAATGTCACCAATAAACACTGTTGTGAAAATGTTTTTAATGACTGAATATGCGTCTACGATGACGTGAGACGTTATGAACAAAACGTTGGAAAAACGCCATGGGGCAGCAGACTCTTACTCAAAAAATGCTGAGGGAAAGAGAGAAAGCATAGAAATACTGATCAAATACCACCATTTTTGCACTTTTGTTCTATTACAAAAGGCTCCAGGTGCAGCAAGGTTCCAGTCAGATCAGCAGATCTTAAGCAAACATGGAAATATGATCTTGCACCGGCGGTTTTGAAGTTTTATTTTCATTTGAGTTTTCTTAATTATTTTCCTGGGAAGGTACATACAGTAAGTATAAGCCTGCTGTCATTCTGCTTTAGTGAACTCTGTGGTCCATAGTCAACTTAGTCTTCAGTATCTGTATGGCAGAGGTTAAAAGCTCTGATCCCACACCCTTTTGAAAAATTGATTTGGTTAAGCTTGTCGTTTTAAGGGATGGACTGGCTGCCACAAGTGTAAGGATGCCTTTTGATTTCATTACTTCTGTTCTGATTTAAATCTGTGGTCAGACTGGATGAGCAGAATTAAAGCTGTAAAATGCAGGGGGGGGGCAGGGGTTGGGAAGGCTGTAATAAGAGTATTCCAGTGGACAGTGATGGTTCTCCTATGAGGTAAATGCTGCATGTCAGGGGGTTCAAATACTGCTGGTGAAGACCACAGGAAGGGAAAAATTAAAATTTCTCTTTATCTTCCAGAACTTCATTTTAATTCTAATATTGCTTCCGAATTAAATACCTAATTATCTTCCCTGCATATCCATTAGAAATTCCCTTCGGCTTGCCAGGAACCTTGTTTTTATATAAGCTAAACTAGATTAGCTGCTGGAATTCTTTGCTCTCAGATTTTTAAATCACTTTCACAGGTCTCAGGGGCTCTTCTAAAATCTCAATGCCCCTGCTGAACTAACCAAGAATCCCTGCAGACACCCAATGGCATGGTGTCCTCACCTAACCAAGTCTGCTCCACATTCCCGCTTTTGCTAAAATGCAAACTGGGCCTTATTGGACAAATAATTGGCAATATTTGTTCACATCAATCTCCAACGAAGACTCTCATTCAATCCTGTTTCTTCTTCAACATTTTTATCCTAAGGGAGAAGCCGAGACTCCCTATTGTGTCACTGCTGTCTCCATAGCACAGATCTCAGCTCAGCAGTTTTGTTAATCACACCTCACATGCTTGTTTCTAGAAGGCTTCTTGAAGGTCCACTCCTGCAGAGCCTGAAGAAATAAAACCGTGCTGTGTGCTGCCCTGCCCTCTGCTCCTGCAGCAAAGGCTGTCACAACCATCCAGCAGCCAAAATGTAACTGCAGCTTCGGCACACTCAGTGCCAGCCACCCATTAACAAACAGACAAGATTTGAGCAAAGCTTTCACCTAACTCAGCTTTAGATAAACCTGAGCCTTGCACTCAGCATGGCGTTTGACAAGATGTGTCAGGCACACCTCCTGTCAAATGCTACTTCCTTGACATTTCTGTCCCCACTGACAGGATCTGCTCATGAGCATACCAGGACAAACACCATTCACTGTAAACAAGGACCAGCATTATTTACACTGACTGACTGAACAGAGATCAAAGTGCTGCCTTCCCACCCACTACCAAAGCAGAGGTATGGTGTGGTTTATTTTGTCTGGTGTCAAGTCTTTGGAGTCAATTAGAGTCATTGCTGTTTACAGATGTTAGAAAAAATAAAGGCTGAATCAGAGTGTTTGACAAGGACATAGGAAAGTAGATAATTTTCATGCTGACATGCCTAGGAAGAAGTATGTCTTTATTCCACAACGAAAGCCCTGTCAGCAGTGTGGTGGCTGATATGATGAAGATGCAGATGTTGCTGATGATTACAGAATGATGTGACCACAAAGATGGAAAGAAGAAGGTCGATTATACAAACCCAAGGGAGTTCAAAAAGGGCAATGAATTGAAAGTACTTTGTGCATGTTTACTCATACAGAACATTTTTAAGGAAAAAGTCATTCTGCAGCAGATAAACTACAAATTCTGTCAGTGGAAGGCTGGTTTTTTTCCAAGCCTGTTTCTCCTCCTATTCCAGTCACACAACCAGCTATGGTAAAAAGGTTTTAGGAGATTGGCATTAAAGCTTCATACAGTAAGTGAAAAAAAGTTCTTCAATTGGCATCAGAGGTTAAAGATTTAGTTCACAGGATAATAATAAGGGCCTAGTTCTTTGCTCTTGCAACTTCACCAACAAGCCTTCACGCATCCATCCATGCTATGAGCTCCCATTCTCTGTGCATGTGATGTGAACTCTTTCATCCTCACACTGAGTGCAGGAACCGATTAACACATCCATTCAGCAATAACTATTTTTCTGGCAATTTCTCGGTTTATGATTTGATGGAAAGCACCTCAGCCCTCAGCAGCATAAGGATTGAATCTAACACAACCGTAAATGTATCATTTCTTTTAGAGGAAGCATCTCACTTCAACCTAACAAACTTCAGCCTCATTATGTGAAGTGTAGGAGGAGGCTAATGATTAAAAGTTACATTTGTGGGAAGCATAAATATCAAGAAATCAAGTTCCAGTCAGGCTTTCACTAAATGTTGAGCAGAAAATTGTTCTTCAACTTTAAAGAAAAACCCAAAGGGAGGAACTGTGATCACTATCAATCATGTTTCTACAGAGTAAAAGGGATGATTCTCTCAGCTCAGACTCAACAAGGTGAGTACATTCAGTATGAAATCATTGGGACTAGCACACAGAACAGCATCTGTTGGAGCTTCCCACTTCTGTTGAAGCAGAACTTAAGCTCAAAGTAGAAACATATATCATTCTGGACATTGTGAGAAAAAGAAATCTTCCTATGAACTTTGCTGGTACAATGGGAAGAAGAGGGAAAAGTTATGAAGGCACTTCAATTTTATTAGCAGCCAAAGGAAAATATCATCTGTAGAAATGTAATGGAGTACAATGAAAACAGAAAAACACCAGGAGTCTAAAATACTCATGAAGGGTCTCTGAATGCTTCTTCAGATGCTATTGATTTAGGACTAGGATATTATTTAATTTATTTACTTTTAATTATCTCACAGACATTCAAGAAGAGCAGTAGGACCCAAAAATGTTTGAAAGAACAAAATTGCCCTTGACAAGACAAGGAACATTGGATGTTTCATACAAGAGTTGTTTGAAAGGGAAACTGTTACAGACATGTAGCACAGGAGGTCTGAACTCAGCATAAGCCAGATAGACAAGCATGGGGACATTCAGTCATTGAGACAACCAGTTTCCCCATAAGAAATATTTTTGTTATTTCTTACTGGAATTTGTTCCCCACCCTACTAGCCCAGTAAATCCCGTTATTACTTGAGCATTAGGGCATATTGCCAGGCCAACTTTCTCAGGCTTTCCTAAGAGAGTTCCTGCTCTCTTTGTGTCCTAACAAGCAGAAGATAAAGTGTTTCTGCTTAAAACAATTAACAACAAGGTGTTTTTTATTATTATTGTTCTAAAGCTTAAACCTATCAAAGCAAAGTCAAGAGTGGATTTATTTCTTTTAATTTAAGAAAGCTTTACTTAAATAGACACTGAGGAATGCTGTTCTCAATGGAGCTTACACAAGAGGTCAGACTAAATGACAGTCAACCATTTTGACTTCTGCTTTTACAAACCACAAATTTCAACTTACTGCTAACACCAGTGGTGGACAGAGTAGAGAGTTACTGCCCAAATGCTTGATTACAAGCACATAAATCACCCTGGAAACAGGTGCTTTGCCATTCCCAGTCAGATTGTACTCATCTAATTATTAACTACGTGAATTATTTCACTGTGAACTACCATGTGTTTTACCCATAACAGGGCCATGTAACTCAATAGGAAAATTCTCTATCCACAGTTAACACTGACAAATGAAGTGTGTTATTTATTAATATTCTTAAGAAAGTGTTATGTAAAAAACCCCAACCAAACATACAAACCCCTCAACAAGAAGCCCATAACTCCCCCAGTAAAATATATTTTTTTTAAAGTTTGAACTGAGAAAAATGATTGGATCTATGCCTGTTCCATTATTTTGTGCACCAACAGAAACTAGAGAATATATATTAGCAAACTTGTAGCAAAAAAATCTTGCTGTCAGTCCCCTGATTAAAATCCGACCGTAATGAGATGTGTTATCTTCAGGGCCAGCCTTCAGAATAGCAGAGTCCATTATTTATTTGACAGTTAGCAGCATGCTTTGTAATTCGTCCATTAAGTACAAACTAAACTGTTCTAGAGAGAAAATGGGCCTGAGAGAAATGACAATTCTTGGGAACTCCCATCTGCAACACATTAGTAGTATGACCTAAATAGTTTATCCTCACTGGATTCTAGCATTTCAAGATGCACTGCTATCAGCTCAGACTGCTGTGAAACTTGCCATGCTGATTTAATCACCTTGCTGCTGTGTGATCTGTTGAAGACATTGCATCATCTCTCACTGCCCTTTGAAGGCATTCAATGTAGCAAGATCTTTCAGGAATCCTTCCAAACATATTCTACTGACTCAGATCTGCAGACCTGACCATTAAGTAACCATCCAGGTCACAAGCAAAGAGCAATAGCTGCCTTCAGAGTCACTGGATTTTTTTCCACAAAATCAATTTCAGAAGCTGAAAGTGTGCAAATATTTGTTGGGTTTTGGTAATTTTGTTCTCTTTTAATAGCATTATAATATAGAAGCTGATAAACTTACTAAGGGGTCCAAACAAAATACCTTGTTACAATTAAGATTAATAACTGTCTTTTCTCTTTTAATCTATTCTCCTAACAGCCATGTAAAAACTGAATTCAGCAGAAAGTTTTAAATTTGAAAAACTTTTGAAAGCAAATATTGAGTATGACTTTGGGTGAAATGCTAAAACCACACTGTGTCCAAATAGAAATTTACTAGGATTGTCTGGGACAAACTCTTGTAGCTCACCTGAATTATTTATTTTCCAGCCTAAGACTCTGGAAGCAGCCATGATTTTGCCTGTAATTTTCTGACAATGCAAGTGAATAACATGAACTACAATTTGATTATGAAGGGTACTCCCTGTGCCCCATGCTCAAATTCTCTCTCGGCTCTTTCACTTTGCTGGACAGCAAACTACAGAAGACCTTACAGTTTATTCTCATAAATAAAACTTTTTGTCTAAAGACTTGAAGGTCTTCTCTTTCACACTAGAAATTATTCTCACTTCTCAAATCTGCTGACTCACTGATTCATACTGAATCATATCCAGTGGTTCCAACCAGTTTTTGTATTTTGTATACATTGCCTTTGAGTAATTTTTCAAGCGCTCTATACAAAGAAGCCAACAACTACTACACGCAAACATGGCCTAGATGCACACTTGCCTTACCTCTCTACATTTATTTCCTTTCTGGAAAACAGGCTGATTTGAATGCATGAAAATTTTTGCATCTCAATTCTGATACAAGAAAAAGATGTCCCATCCTTTTCCCTCCCTCTTTTGTTTTTTAAACCCTATCCCATCAACTGTGCTGGAAAAACACTGTGGGATGTCACTACCATTTGTGAAAAAACTTGGAGGTTGAATGTTTATACAAAGAGTGGCTTCAGCAACAAACAGAACCAGACAAGGCTTTCTGCAGAGCATCATTATCTCAGCAACCAACTCCCCAGTCTCTCCACTTGTCTTCCCAAGTAGTTCCTGCCAGATGTGCCAAACTGTGAGGAGTGAGGAATCTATGTTTTTTTGGAAGTGTACAGCGGAGGTAACAAAAGGGTAAAAAACACACTTCCCAAACTTTCGCAGCATCAGCCTCATGGGATCATGGTTAAAAGGCTCTCCATGTTCTGTTCTTTCTTCTCTTTCTCCAGATGAGTGCAGGAGAAAGTCTGTGACACAAAAAAACCACATTGATAACATTGGCTTTTATGGACATTTTCTACTGGTGGGATGTTCACTGCTCATGGAACGATCACCTTTTTTGTTCTGCCAATGAATTCAGCTGGAAATTTTGAAGAATCTAAGCTGCAGCAGGTGACGGTGACATGAACAAGTTTGTCCAGATATCAGGAAATCAGAATTTCCTTCCTTTCTTGTATTGGAGAGAAAAAGAGCTTGCTGTTTCTGATAATATTTGTAAGCTATTTACTTTGGAAAAGAAAGAATTTCCTTTGAGATTTGGTTTTTCAGGGTATTGTTCAGTTTTCCTCTGGCCAGCATTAACCCTATTGCACCAAACACATTATTTACAACAGCACATGACTCTCTGATGTCATGCTTTACATCACCATCACTCACTTCAGTGCTGTTTATCAAAGTCATAGTAAAGGAAGAGGCAGGGACTAAAACATGAAGACGAGACAGAATGCATGTAGAGCTGATGGAAAGGTACCATTAAGGCACGAGACTGAGTCAATCCCTTTCCTGTCTACCTACCACTACATGCAAATCTACAGGCTTTTCCAGCCCAGTAGTTTGATCTGTCTAAATTCGTGGCACACATCATTCACAGAGAGATGGAAAACAGAGAGATGGAAAGAGGATTCTCTCACGTTACAGACAGTTCAAGGGATGGGAAGCTTAGAACTCTCTTCCCAGTCTTAGAGACATAAATCAATAAAGCTGATTTCCACAGACATGGCTTTGTGCCAAAATATATCATTATAGGAAACTAGATAACTATTTCAGGCATAATTTGTGTCTTTTCATTCTTCTCTTTCCTTCACAGAGATAACTATAACTTCAATAACTATTTTCCTCTTCTAGCATGGAAATCCATTCCCAGGGAATTAAGAGAAACAAATTACTGCCTATTATGATGCAACTTCTAACCACAGGGTTCAGCATCAAGAAGTAAAGAACAATTATTGGAACATTAGGGTTTAACTAAACATTTCCGTATTTGGCAGGGCATACTCTGAACCAACAAGGAAAGAGACAGCCATGCATATGTACTCACATTCAGTAGCTATAACATGTAATTGGAAGCAATGTTTTAGGAATTTGAATTAGAATAATATTACACAGATTTTTAGCAGAGGTGCTGTGATACTAAAGTGAAGCACTTCAAAAACATTTTTTTGTCATTTGCTGTTGTTAAAGCACATGATAGTGTAGAGTTAATGCTGTGCATGGGTGTTCGCAAGGGTTCTTGAGATTATTTACTAACCAGATATTTATCATTTGCTCTGAAAACCATGGTCATTGAAAAACAAAAGTGTTGACCCAGAGACCACCTGATATCTCTGCATTAAACACAGCAGATGAAAGCCTAAAATATTGAAGCTATGCAATCCATTTGCAAGATTTGGAGGTCAGCCTGCAGTCTGGGTCATCCAAGAAATATCAAGCTTCAAAAGTTGATTCAAGTTTTCTTAAGAGAAGGGAGAAACTTCTTCTGGAATAAAAAGTTTGGTGACTCTTAAAAAGCTGGAATGTGTGTCCTCTTGGATACAAAGGGTCTGCGCTCTCAGAAAATAAATCAATTTTGAAATCACAGACATTAAGACTACCCAAAACATGGAGTTATCAAAATAGGAGGACAATTAATTTACATTTACAGCTGTGAAGTTCCAATATTGAAAGAATATGTAAATGTAGAAACTTTGTGTAAAATACAACAGATAAAAATCTCATCCCCATTAGTGTACTTTTCATGTGTTATCAAGTTTCCCACCTTTTTAAAATTTAACCATCCATATGGTTACTACAGAGATCATTAACCAGCAGCCACTGTGTTTCAGATCTGAAGAGCAGATGACATTTCTCAGAAGGAGTCACTGGCCCTGCAGCACTGTCTCCCCCTTGGGAGACACAGTCCTCTTTCTGCAGCCTGACTTCATGGCATGGAAGATATTTCCAATACCCCCTGCCTTCCTACTATGAAAAACAGAACTTGAGGGCTGCTCAGCTTCTGCTTCTCTGGCATAGTGTCACAGACAGACTATCACTCAGTCACCACAAACCCGAGGCAGAGCACTACAGTCACACTCCATGCCAAAACCTTTCCTACATTGCCCATTCAGAAATGGCAAGAAACAGGGCTGAAATCTCACTCATGAGCTGGTCAACGATCAGGCATTCCTAAGCTGATCACAGCTCACATTCCTCCTTGGAGAAGCTGTACACAGCAGCAGAGTACCCCAGAATTCTACCCGCAGCCTCAGCTTTACACCCTGATCTGGCACACCAGTTGCTCTTCTCTTCCTGACCAGGATCCTGTAAGGACAAACCAAACGAGTCTTTCAGGTTTGCCCCACCATGCCCTCTTGTCCAAACTGAATACAAAAATGACTGTAGCATCCCTTTTCTGACCTGCAAGGCATCATCTTGCATCCCAAGCTCAGTTAGACACAGCAGCCCAGCTTTACTACCTACCAATGTAATCCTCCTTTTAGATTAGATATCAGGAAGAAATTCTTCACCGTGAGAGTGATGAGGAACTGGAACAGGTTGCCCGAGAAGCTGTGAATGCCCCATCATTGGAAACATCCATGATCAGTGTGGACAGGGCTCTGAGCAACCTGTCTGTTGAAGATGTCCTAGATGATTGTAGGGTTGTTGGACCAGATGACCATTACAATATCCCTTGCAACCCAAACTGTTCTATGATTTTATATAATCAGCAGTGCATTAAATCAGCCAGCCTTAAGTAACACTGATACACTGACACTCTAATACATGACCAGAATATTTTAGTGTGTACAGCAGCAAGTGATTAATTGATCATAAACCTCTCAAAACAGTGTTTCCAATTAGAGGAATTAAGAAAACAAACAAAATAACAAAAGTATTCAATAAATAACAGCAAGTCATCATTGACATTTGTTTGCTGTCCCAACTTTGGTTGAAGACTGACTGTGCTATTTCTCCCACGTTGTTTCCAGCAGGGATGGTTTACACTGGCAAAAGGATTAGTCAAACCAATTCCCAGGATAGGCATAGCTCTCTGCATTATTTGCCATCAGAAAAATATTCCCAAGCAAGAAGCTTGGGATAAAAATATTCCCAATTCCAAGAAGCAAAGTTTCAAGCACAGACCACATGTTCCACCAGTTTCATCACTAACGTTAAGTGATACTGGAAGACAATCAGATTTACATGGCTTCAGCTACCTGCAAACTCCTGAGTCCACCAGTGTTTCCAAATCAGTTCCTACCTATTTCAGTGCTATAGAAGACCAAGGATTTCATTCATTACAGCATTGTCTTTACCCAGGCCCCCCTTGCATGCCATCACTGGTAGTCACTGGTGGGTTCTAAGTAGTCGAAGTGCAGGTGCTAAAAGCACTCCTGAGAGCCTGAGACTCTGATTGTGGTTTGGGGGGAGTACAGCTCCCCCCAAAGTAGCTCATTGCTTTCTGGTCCTTCACAAAACAGCAGGTGAGCCATCTTAATTACCATGAGGTCTCTTAGAGGAAACCCAATCCCTAGCTTTGGCTTGCCTCAAAATACCTCCCTGCAATTTGCAAATGAGAACTCACAACTCAGCTGCGTATACATTAAGGCTGAGCTGACACTTTGAGGATGTAATTTCACATTTCACAGTCTCTTTAAGGCGTCCCCACAGATGCACTAATCAGGCCTTTTAGAAAGATGTTCAGAAGCACACAGTTTGTCTGAAGTGCTAAAGTGCTAGATGAGCAAAGCTTGCAGCAGACCCCAGCATTAGTCCCTAATGTATCTGACCCATTGTCAGCCACAATCTAGGATTTATGTTTCCTGGCATTCAAATTACTATGCTTCCTTTAAATGTTCCTCTTCTCTGAAGTGTTAGTTTTTCCTTCTTTTAGTTTATTTATGATAAACTTACTATAGTAGTCTCAATTCCCCCACTTTTCTTTTTCTTGTGGGTATCTCAGTCCTCTTTTAACACAATAAAATTCAGCATTTAAGGAGACCTTTCAAGGGGATTCCAATACGTTCAAAAGATCCTCTAAGACCTCCTGCCAGATCAATTATTCTGTGATTTTATTTCTTTTTTGTCATGGTAATTTCCATTGCATTTGAGTGTTTTTACTCATGCACTAAGCAACATGACTAACATCTGTCACATATTGTTTGTTTTCTTCTCTTTCCCCAGGGGAAGAAGGAGGGGGCGGTCTGGTATTGGTGAAGTGGTTTTCATTTGTTTATTTGTTTGTTTAGCATGCATGTTGCTATGTGTTTACAACAGAAAACACAAGGTCAGAGTAATGCTTCATGGAATCAGAGTGGGAGCTGGAATGTGTATAGAGGTCCTCAGGAATCAGAGGAATCCCTAAGACTGCCAGGTAAGCGCTTGCCTCTTTCTTTGTGCAACAGGTGCACAGATGGTTATGGTTTTCACTCCTAAACTTCTTTGTCTCAGACTTGAGAAGGCTTTGAATGAGAACACAAAGACCTTAAGCCTGATTCAGAATTCAGCAGGGGATGCAGAAGCATGCAGAGTAAGGGCACGACTGGCATGGTCGTGGTAATGCCTGGCTGGGAAGAGCACGGTTGTGTTCTGAAGATGCCTGACCACCGATGGTGCCACACACCTGCCCAAGGCTAACCAGGATGAGAAAAGGAAAAGGTTCAAAAATCGAACATGAGACAGTATATGGCAAATGGAAATACTCTTTCTTTTCTAAGACAAAGGAAGGAAAAAGGACTGTCTATTGCAAGTTGTTCACAGTGATTTTGTGTAACATCCTGATCACTTACTGGCTCAAGGACAGCCTCAGGAAATTATTTTTGCTAATCTGTTATGAGATTATGACTGTCTGAAGCTGCCTTTTCTAGTAAAATGTTGGCTTTAGCTCCTTGCACACTTGCAAAACGTCACCCTTGGGGGCTGAAATTTTCCATATCTATGATAATATTTTGGCAAATTTTCACTCATGAAACATTGAATGAGACAAGAAAGGATATGTTTTGCCCTTGCTAAAAAGATGGGCAGCTCATCTGTGAAGAATCCTGGGAACTGTAAAAAGGCTCCTAAGGACATTGCTAGATGTTATTCAAGAGGGATTTGCTCGTTCCTCTGAAAACACATGGATATTTGAGAAATTGTAAGCCACTGAAGAATCTCAATTCCCATAAATGCAGTTACAATAAGGTTTCTTAGCTAGCCTTATATTCTTGTCCTATCAGAACATGTATTTACCATTGCCAGAAGCTGAGGGTATAAGGCTCCTCCCAGATTCTTTGGGCAAAGAAAAAAAAGCAAGGTTCCTTTGTGCACAGAAGAAATTGTCTTCTTCTGTCCTCTTTTCTGGGAAAATGGATGAAGGTGCCAATTCAAACGCCTAAGTAACACTTAAAAGATGCTAAAATATTAAAAAACTACAGAATTATTGGGTTTTTACATGGAGGCATGGAGAGAGAGGCTGAGAGACATGCAACCTGGCTGAAACTCAGAAAAGCATGACATTTCCTTGATTCCAGACGACTAACACAGCATTTAGCTTTATGAGTAAAGGCATTCTTAATAGGTCTTCATTATCAGGCAATTGTTTTTGTATGCTATTTGCCTAAACTTATAAAAATTCTAGGAAGATTTTTGAATGATGATTTTACAGTTGCTTTCAAATTATTTTCAAATTTCAATTTTACTATTGCTTTCATGCTTTCAAATTCATGGAAATGTTGAACGTGACTGAATTCACATCATACCACACTGAGTCCTTTCATAAATAAACGTCTTTGAGGAGGTGACATATCCACACTTTCCTGGAGATGGTCATTTTGACAATTGTTGATCAATTTATTGTGTGCTTGATTAATACTCAACAGGACTTTAAAGAATTGTCATATTGTAATATATTCAATAAACCTGTATCCATACAAAAAAAAAAAAATTAGGGATTCCATGGGAAAAATCTTAATTCTGGGTTTTTCCTCTTATTTCTTCATAATTTCCAAATAATTCTTCATTGTTATTATTATTATAGTTTTTCATGCCGTATTAAGCAAGAATAGGGAAGTTATTATCTTCATTTCCTTTCAATAGAGAGAGAATCCCTTAAAATCCTGTCTTTGCCTTTTTCTTCTGTTGGTTTCTCAATAAGCACAGAAGAAAAAAAAAAATATCAGATTTTTTATCTTTTAAGATTATGATTCTCACAAGTGCAGGTTATTGTCAGTCTTGACCTTGGTAAGAAGGCTATGAATTATTTGTTAAGTTTAATTTATACTTTACAAAAGAAATGTCCGATTTTTACTGTTACAAATCCATAATGAAACCATTTATTGTTCTGCCATGCATGTAACTGTCTGACTTGAAAAATTATGAAAAGTGTTTTGAGAATAGCAGGGGCCAAAATACTCCTTAAACACCTTCAACCTGTCTTATGAAGACTTTGGATTAAGAAAATCAAGGAAAACCAGAGTTTTCTCATGTTCCTTGACAAATTTTCTCTTCTTTTTCTGTAGAGCATCTTCAGATAGAACACTAACAACATTTTAAAGATTAAATAGAAGAAGAAAAGGGAAGTGTCATTTGTAAAGGAAGTGTGTCTTGGGATTCAGGAAGAGCCAGGTAAGTTACACAAAGACAGGAGAGGTGAAGGAGCTGCTGGAATTCATGATGAACAGCAAGTGGAGAGATATAAAATAAAGAGTAGGCAGTCAGGAGGTCAGAAGGAAATCCAAGAACAGGCTGTTGTAGTTCTGAGGCTTAGTTTAGAGGCCTCCAGGAATTTAGAGCAGGGCTGATGGGACCCCAGCTGCTGGACCTTCTCCACTCCTTCAACTTAACAAATACAGCATTGGTAGGAATGATAGCAAATGACAGACATGGTGATTAAAGGTGTCAATTCAATAGAGGTAAAAATGAAAATAATTCAAATTCAGGAAGAGAGGATGCTGCTGAATATGCAGATGTGATTATGAATGGACTGGGTTAGTAATGTCTTTGGTAGCACCTGAAAAGCTTCAATTGTTCCCTAAGGCAGTATAAAAATTGTGATTTTAGCTAAAATTCTCATTTCCAACTCTACAACATGGATATACACCCTGGCAAGAGCCATACTGCATGGACCCAAACAATCTTTCATGGTTTAGTCATACTGTGTTTGTTTCTATGGCTGGTTCCCACTCATTCATTATTAGGAAAATTTGGGTTCCATAATCACTCCAGAGTAATTTTCAGAAGAGTCATTGTAAGTATTACTTGTAAAATGACCATTTATGTTTAATGACCTGTTTCAGCATCCAGTTACATGAAATGCCCAAAAAAAATGAAGTACAGGCATTCCAAGGTTCACTTTCACAGCCTAGGCTATGGTATGAACTACCAATACCCTTAGGAGAATCATCTGCATCTCCATTCTAAGGAGAATCATGTCATTGGCTATCAAATCACACTGATTTGATGATTCAAAATCATCATCAATCAAAAATGAGAAGATTATTTTTCCTGACATTTCCCTGAGTTATTTCCACCCTTAAAAATTTCTAACATCACTGAAGCCACATTTAAACTACATCATATTGAAAATCATAAAAATATTTAGCAAGTGTGTTTTCTGTGGAAATTTGGAATGTTATTGTTTGTCACATTATTCTGCATAGCACAGACCAAAAGGGTGCTAGTTTTTATCACAGATTTGTCCCCAAAAAAGTGAAGTTTTTTGTATAATACTTCAGAAAAACAAACAAATCATCTCACCTCTAGAGATTTAGAAAATATAGAATGATTGCTATTTATTATTATAATAATAGTTAGAGAATATTTAAGTATGGTTTTCTGATTTCTCAGCTTTTAATAAAAGTTACTGAGTGAAAGATTTTTTACTTTGTATAAAACATGGTAAGTATTCCCAAGCTTTGGAGGCAAAACATACACTGGATTATCTGAAATACCATCTCCAAGAGCAATGGAAAGTTACTGACCTGATCAGAAAAAATAATCATAAATATAATTTGTACAACTAGAAATAGGAAGTACAGGTGTCATACTTCCTTACAGGAAGGTGAAAAGAATGGGAAATTTTCCACCATGTTGCTGTTACCATGGCCACTAGCTGGGATGCTGTAGATTGTATTTGATAAAAAACATTCATATAGAAGATTAATATCAGCTCTATGCATTGTGCATGTCTGCACTAATTTTATACTTTTCAAGTGTCATTTTAAATAAGAGTTTTCAAAGCTGAAAAATTGCCAAACATTGGTGGAAAATGAATAAAATTGCGATCAGTGGAGTCACTAAGATTTCTTGCATCAGAAATACAGGGGTTTGAAAGAGTAGCTGCAACAGAAGAGATCTTGTTAAACTTGATGGGATAGGAAATGTTGCCAAAGACCCAGTTCTATGTTCCATCTTGCTTTAATTGTAGGTCACGCTTCTGAAAAGACGCAAACAATCAGCAAGCCAAAGTTCTTGTTGGCACACTTGACAGTCACATTTTCTTTTTAGAAAATAGAGACATAGGACATCTGCAACAAATATTCTTTTAAATTATTTATGATTCATACATTCAGAACTCAGGGTGATATTTTAGTTGCATGCAAAGGCAGGTGATGATTTTAGAATTATTGCAATGACAGCAGTATGTTAACATAGTCATGTTTGTATTGTTTCTTACTCCAAAGCAATCTAACCTTTATTTCACTATCTGCTTAGAAAGCACAGCCTAAAAATATATTGGACATTCTGCCTCTCCTCTGATCTGTATAAATTGCTTCTATACAAATAGCCACATCTAAACCCATGTTTCTCAGCTACCACTGTCATGTTTAAATGTCATGGTAGTGTAAAACACATCTCGTGGCAAACCTCAGAAGTATTGTTGGTTTCTTTTGTTTATACTCACACAACACACTTTTGATCTGCTTGTTTTTTTCAGAATGGGAATAGTCCTATTCATTCCCAAGTTGGACCTTAGTGTGTAAACTCTTGAAGATCCATTGTAATTAAAAATGCTAAGAGATACTGGTAAGAAAATTGTAAATAAGCATGTATACTCTTCAGTGTTCCTACTGGCATAATATGAAAGAAATCACACTGCAGTCAGAATGACTGTTTCTTTGGCTGAGAAGTTAGAAAGCTTGCTCGCACAAAAGAAAAAACCTCATCCCTCCCTTTCTTATACTGAATAGAACAAAACATACCAAAATACATTAAAAGAGTAACCCTTACTTTCAAGGGACATAATCAGATATGTATCTGACTGGAAAAATGTGTTCAGTTGCAGAGCTGAAACTTCATTCTAACTCCAGCAATACTGCAAAATTGTGTGAAGTGCAATTAAATGAAAGACATACATTCATAAAACCAAAAACTCTTATTTTGCCAGCAAGAGTGGGGCATTACACAGAATTAAATTACAAGCATTCTTTTGACTAAATGAAAAATTTCTTTCTATTCTAGGGATTATCACAACATTTTTCAAAATCATTCATCATTAGTGGTATCCTGTGGAAATAATTTTGAGGTTTTAATAGTCAGTATGCTCATGAGTCTTAGCTGAATAGGACTAAGAGGATTACTATTATAATACAGTATTTTGCAGAAAAGAAAAATAGTGATTGTAGAAGTTATCATGTTAAATCTTCACCCCTCTAAGGAAGACCTAAGACTTTCTCCTAAAACTATAAATACTTCATTTGGTGTGCTGATAACTTCATTAAAATCTGCAATGTAATTATCAGAAATGTGAACTACAATGTTGGCTAAAATACGACTTTCTAACTGTATCATCTGTTGCACGTATCTCAACATTCCAAGCCAGATATCCTAAAATAATGATCTATATGTTATTTTAAATTTGAAGTTTATCTCTTTTTAACATGTCTTACATAATATCTTCAATCTTTTACTTTGCAGACATAACTGCTTAAAATCAATTCTTTTTTAATGAAAACATCCTTTCAAAGGCAAAGATTCAGGCCTATGAATTTTTGATGTAAGATACAGTAGTCAAAGGCTGACAATAAATACTGTTTGAGAGCTTACTGTCAATTCGAATTCCATTGGAAATGTTTTATTTTGACAGAGCTTTCTGTTCCAAAAGACATTATTTAAATTCTGAGTTACTGACTCTGTGGATATTCTCCTATGAATGCCAGTGACAAACTAATGGTGGCTATGCCAAAGAAATGAACCTGAGCGATGTTTTGGCTTCTTTCACACTATTGTCACACTTATATATTGATTCACTAAATTTACAAAAATCACAATCAAAATTCGGTTGTGATCATCCAGACCTCTGTAGCAGCACCAATTAAGACACCATGGGACTGTCACTGAGCTAGAAATTCTGTAAAAACACAAAACACTTCTGACTTGGGATGATGGTGAGACCAAGCTGTGGCTATGCATACTGAGAAGAAATTCCTTTTTAATCCTTTCTCAACTAAATCCTGAATACCACATGGGTCTGGACACGTGGACATACATATCTGAATAAAGTATCAAAATGCTCTGAACCAATGAAGATAACACCATTTTCATCACGTTTTTCCCTTTATATTCAGATGCAGTAATGTAGTGGCACGTTTCTATCAGCTCAAGGCCAGGTTCAGGGTGCTTCTCCTGCATGGAAAAATCTGTCCAGTTTAAAATGGAACACACTCAATGTAGGTGCTGGTTCACGCAGCCTCTTCAGCATGCCTCTTCAGAGAACAGAAATGTCTCTCCTGAACCCTTCTGCAAGGAGATTTATGTCATCAGTTAATGACAAATTGTCCCCTCTCACACCAGCGAAACACCAGTTTTGCTATTGGAGTAACTAAAGTAACATCACATTATGTGCCTAATGATCTGGAAATACACTCACTTTGCACTCCACTTGCAATGCAATCATCAAACAGGCATCCAGACCCATACTTTTAGCAGGCATTTATCAAAATTAATCTTAAGCAGAAATTAAATGTTGTTTATTTCAGCCTTAGTAGATACTGCCTGTTTTCTTATTTCTGTAGTTTCTTAGCTCCTAGACAAAACAATATGACCTCTAAGTTAATGGGCAAATGAGTAAGTGGATTTAAAACTAATAGGAAGTACCTGGAGAAAGGCAAAACACTATAACTCAGACATCACTTAATGAAACTAAAAGACATGTAATCCACTTGAACCAAAGCTTACAATTCAGATAGCTTTAAAAAAAAGGAAGAGAAAAAATGAAGCACAGTTCTGGGGCAGTTATGACACCTCTATTGAAGCAAAAGAGTCAGCACACCAGGGAATAAACAGACTGATTCAGTGACTTGTCATGGCAGCCAGAACATGCTGATTAAAGCCCCTGAAGTTATTGGAAGAAGTTTTTCAGGTGTGATGCTCATCAGCTATTGCTCAAGCTGGGAATTAGTTAACAGTGTGCTGAAATACTCTTTTCCATCTCATCAAATATTCACCTCCATGAAGTTCCCTTGCTCCCACCATCTGTGCTTATGTAAGCAGAAAACACTTGCTCAGCTGTCCCATTGTGAGGGTTTCCACTATTCCTATTTCCTGGTTTAGATAAACAGGCTTTTCATCCTCAGTGTCACACATTCAGCAGCACTAATTCCACATGTGTTATGCTAACTTTAAGCTTTAAGAGCCAGACCCATCTGTCTCCTCTATCCCTATGCCTCAAAGCAGACCTTCCTATATTAACTTAGTGTTAATGGGTTTGCTTCAGTGGCAAGTGACACGATAGGGTGACAATTTGGGCATTGTATCTGATATTCTATTTGCATGCATTGAATCTGGTATTTGCATGCATCTTGCAACATCATGTTGGTTTACTCCTACATATATGTGGGAACTGTTTCAGAAAACCAATCACTGCTTTAGACCATTTTGGCTTCTTTAGCAGACTAAGTTGGCATTGCAGTGAGTAAGCAACCATCATGTTCAGTGAGGTTTCCACCTTTGTCAAATGATAATTATTGCACAGACATATGTAGTTTGGACTTGGGGACGTTGAAGCAGAATTTTCTACATTAAAAGCTCTTAACATAAAAAAAAATTGGGAACACATGTGGTGCCAAGTCTCAGACCTGAAACTACTACTGCAGTGGAGGCATCATACCAAAGTAATTGTATCAGGACCTACTCAAATGTTCCAGAGTGACAGCTGGACCTGTCATGGAGCTAATGAAATGCCAGCAGAGCTTATAAATAGGAATCCATAATAAAGTCCACAAAATTTTCTTAGTCCCTCACTAAAAATCTAATTTCTGTCCATACTGGTATAAGTAATGCCAAAGCTTGGTTTCTGTACTCCAAGTCAGGCCTCTGCATATTCACTTGCGCTCTATTCATACTGAAGAGCTTCCCAAGACACACAGTTTTGCAGGGCATTTAATTTCATGTCTCAAGCTGCTCGTTTCATGTCATGCCAGATCAGATGAACAACAGAAACTGTCCAAGCAGATAGCTGTTTGTGCAAGACACTGAGCTGGAAAAGACCTTAAGGCTGGGATTCATCTCGCTGATTTGAGATGTCTGCTACATAGATTATGACTTCTGAGGTAGCTGTCCACAGCTCCCAGGTGGGGTGATTCAGCTGACCTATTTCTAGACATCTGCTTTAGGGTAGCATGACTTGAGCTCCAGGAGTGTTATCTGTCCCTCAACTGAGTATAAAGGAAGCACGTGGTGACTAACCCAGAGAGAGATGTTGACATTATCAGATGTTTTCTCTGACTTCTGAACTCAGCTCTTTCACTCCTGTTTAATAAAACACGTTATGACGGGAACTCGCATGTTATTTCTTTTCTCCCTCTTTCTAGAACAAGACACATCTACATTCAGTTTTTCTTGAGCATAGCCAGGTCTCCCAGGCTGGAGAAGATCTACAGAAAAGCAGCTAATCTCTTTTATTGTTCTACAGTATTCAGGATTATTTTTATTGAGCAGTATCTTCCACCACTACCACAGGTTCATTGCTTTCAGTAATTTTCATTTCCTTTTCCAATTAAGAGGTTCACACAGTGATAGGTAAGGAAACTATGAGTGCCATCTTCCCCCTGTCTCCAGTAAGATAAACTGTTCAGCCACACAGATGTTGAGGAAGGCTACTTTTGTCCTAAAATAGCTGTCTGTCATATTTACATTCCATGTTTTATCTAGTGGGTCCTCCACTGACAGCATAACAGCCCAGCCTAACTGATCACCAATATTCTGCTGTTTAAGCATGTATCCATCTAAAAGATACAAGAGGAATCTAGTTATGCTGTTACTGATCTCATTAAGATTTCTCTGTGGTAATAGAGATGATGAAATATTTTGGAATATTTTGGAATATTTTGGTTGAAAAAGGATGTAAAATTTTTAGATAAGGCCATGTTATATAGGCCCCTGAACAACCTGGTCCAGTGAAAGGTGCCCCTGCTCATGGCAGAGAAGATGGAAGTGCGTGATTTCTAAGGTCTCTCCCAATCTCGTAATTCTATTTCTATGATTCTGTGATTCTATGGCAAAAGACAAACAGCCATGAGAGCCTAACAGTGATGCTAGTGCAATCCTAGCTCTTGCATTAATTCTTTTCTCTGGAGCTTGCCAGTGACCACAAAGTATATATTATTCAACTCAGATATGGATACTGTGAAAGGCAGATGTATAGAGACTCAGAAGAACACAGACTATTCTGCTTGGACTAGGAAAACACAGGCCTGGACAGGACCTGCTAGGACATCGAGTTCAGTTTCTTGGAAATTTAGGCAATCGTGATATATAATCCCCCTGCTATACTGAAACATGCTTATTAGACTGTTTCAAGACTGAAAGGAAAGCAAAGCTGAAAGCCCCAAGGATTCCTCAATTTCAGGTAAAATCCCCACCTGCACTGATCACACCAGTCTAAATCAAACAAATACCTCCTCATTTCCCTAAGCCAGTTGCTCAAAATACTTATTTCAGTACATATTTCACCCAGCTGTCACACTCTATCCTAATCTTGACATGATTTAATCTGTTCATACAGATACTGGTATAAACAGACACGCAAAAGACAGAGCCAAACCCTGCCAAATCCCAGCACAAAATGGCTGGATCATGCTCTGGTGTTGGCAGCATGAAATTTACTGCAGGGCATGATTTTTAATGATAGCAATTCATCACGTGAGGTAAGTTATGCTCCAGTTGCAATGGTCTTTACACCATTTGTATTTTTTTATTTTAGAAAAGCACTTAACATCAAATGAAGGCTAACAGCTTATAAATCTAGAAAGAAAGTTATGTTTCCTATATGTAGAAACAGCAAGTTATGTTGTTTTCAATAACTACTTCCTATTTTGTTTATATTATTACTATTTTCCAATAATTTATAAGCAAAATCAATTTTTAAAAGTTTTATTTTTTTAACAAAAATACACGACGTAAAATGGTAGATAAAGAAAAGAGGACAGATACCTGACTTATGCCATTGAACTTCACATGCATTTTAAGGGAATTAATTGCATATGGAAGTTATTTATGTTGATAAAGATGAAAACAGAGTATCTCAGCTACAGGTGAGAGAGACATTAAGGGCATGATCCTTCTGACTGCTACTGATACAAGATCTTACTAAAGACTATATTTTTCATACAAGTGAAAGGTGGAAAAACACAAGACAGACATCACTTGTAGAGATGAAAACATAATCCAGACCTCACCCAAATGAAACCTAAAATTTGGAGATTTGGTAAGCAATTACAAGAATGCCAGCATAGCATTGGGGGAATTCTATTTCAGAGTTCTGTTGTCTGAGGAAAAGTCTAGGTAACTGTTTTTCTCACCATGCTACACAGGTCTCTGACCTGCTTCTGCGAGTTTTTGTGCTCTTTCATATTCATTAATTAAGAATATGAAATCACAATTGTGTTTGTGAAGCTCATATTTTCCTGAAATGTACCTGACAAATATGCCAGGAAAAGGATGCCTAAATATTGTCTTGTGAGCACATTCACGTCCCAGACTTCCAATCTTAAGAGTCCTGGTACTACAATAATTTGGAAAAAATCTGTTACAAGAGACATTTTCTATTATACTTTGACACTTGGAAGGAAGAGAAAAGTCACCGCAACACAAGAATTACAATATAAGAAGGAAGTTTTATAATTAGTCCTAAGTTGTGGTTTAGATTTTAGATAATACATTATTTTCAGTTTATAATTCAACAACTAATTTTGTAGTGAAAGAAATGCCAGAACATGCCAGAGTACTAATCCATCTGACTGAAGACAGATACACTATTCTGCTCCCCTTCTGATACAAATTTAATTCTCCTTATACCAGTTATGAGTCATCAATAAGACTGGTTTTGGTTCAGATCTTTAGCTGGGTAATAGACCCCACAAACCTGAGATTTTTAAGAATGCATGTGCAAGGATGGATTATTTTTTATTTGATCTAATTATTTAATATTAATTAATTCCAGTCCAATACTGAGGACAAAATATTGTATTATGGATTTTATATTATCTGAATTCAATCTCTGTTTCAATTAATATCAATTTTTTTTAATTAATTCACAATTATGATCCAGAACATCAGAGGACCAAATAGGGTACCACCTCCTATGTCTGCATACCCAGCCAACCCTTAATAATAAACTCTTGGCTCATTTCTGGGAGTGGGAAAAACCATCTAGTAAAGATGATCATTGAAAGGAGAAGACAAGAAATAACATGAAACAAGGAAGAAAACAGAAAGGAAACAACTAAAATCAAGAGAAAAGATCTGACAGTTGTGCAACAAAAATCATGGATCTGAGAAAGAAAAAAGGGATTGGTTAATCATTAGCAGCACAGTCTGAAGTTAAGCAAACTTTGTAGATACCAATATTCCAGGCACTACCCAGCTTCTCCTCTGTGCCACTCCTCATTCCTAGTGCAATCTCATCAAATATCATTCCAGATAAAGAGCAGCTCCAGAGTAAAGCATGAGAACGTGATGAAAAGTCAAACAATAGTAAACACAGACTCATTTATTTTGCCAATATGACACACTTCAGTAATATCTAACTGAACTCAGAGGCGCTTAATATTTAATTTTCAGTTGGTAAACTAAGACACAAAAAAGCTGCTTGAGGGGTTTTTTACTTGATAAGTTTTCCCAAATGTTTTTAAATTTGGGACCATTTTCTCATGGTCTTACATGGCCATGATTCTTCATAATGAGGGTACCAGAGTCCTGTTCTCAAAGTCACAGCTACTACAGGAGGTTGTAAAGTGTGACTAGAAGTCACATTTCACATTTAGGTAGAACCATCAGGTCTGAAGAACAGATGCTGTATTTCCAAACTGAAATAGATGCATTGCCACTCTCACTGCCACACACCAAATGTGGCAATGTGGCAGTACAGCAAACAGCTGTACTGGATCAAACTGGACAACCTCCAGAAGCAGATTTCTAGAGAATATATAATAAAAAAGCAAACACGTTATTAATATCTTCCCGTGCATTTATAAATACTGCTGCTATTGCTCCTGACAACCTGACAGTTTCTTACTGAACACTCAGTTAGGGCACTGATGGTTGGAAAAGTGTATGTCAGCTACAGATTAACCAAATTTGGTTATTCCCGATTTTCAGCTTTTTACTTTTAGAGCAAACACAAACCTGTTTCTAAGTGTCTCCCTATCAATTAAGGAACAGATTTATTTACGTATCATGACCAACTTTGTTCATATGAGGAAGAAAACCTAATGAAAAATAGGCAATATTATTTATTATATATTATTATGCCTTAAATATGCTGTCAAGAAAAGATAATATTCTCTTTGTTTTCCTGTACATTTTATTGCCACAGTTTTCAGCATTCAACTCACTCTTATTGTTGCATATAAGTTGCAGTAGATAATATATGCTCATATTTACTATGCTAACAATATCCTGTGAATGCAACAGAACTAATATCAACAGATTCTGACTGACCGCCACCTAAAACGACCAAGTAAAAAAATACTTTATTCCTTTCTCCTTACTATTGTTTTATCTTGAACCTTGGGAATTTCTTTTCCAAACTTCCTCTAGCAACACACCTGTCCTGGTTAGCACAGGTGATCATAGGATCTGCTGTTGACCTGCCCTGTTCCCCATCATCTATGAAACGGATTTATCCAGTGTGTCTTCTGGCAATGCACTGGCTTTCAGCGGTGTACAGCAGGAGAGGGCCCTTGTATAAGAATGGAAACCTCCACCCACTGCTTAACAACTAGCCAAGCCTATACTTACAGCCAGGTGAAACTCTGAGTAAAAGATGTTTACTTCTTAAGAGCATATTCAAGAAGAAAACTTTTGAGGGTTCAAAGAACAGGACAAGACATAACCAAAAATGGACAATGAAGAACAATTAATGGCACTGAGTTTTCCTTCTGCCCATGTGATCCAAAAAGATTCCAAAAGGTTGAGTGCTAGAAAAGAGAAGGGAAGGAAAGTCTACACCCCATCTGCTCTAATAATTCCTTGACTAGGGAAGATAGCAATCATGATAATTAACATATTTGTCCCAAATGTTCCAGAAAACATCTTTCAGTCAACACCTGACATTGACCTCTTCAGTCTCAAGCCAGTAGTCTATACATTAGTCCACACTACACCAGCTTAGTCCACTAGGACAGTTTTGGATCTGATCCAAAATAAAGAAAACGAGAGTCTTTTTCTTGTTGTAAGTGGCCACTAGGTGCCCAGCCCTATGGTCACAGAATTACACAGTGACAGAAGAAAGATGTTACACAATTAAAGGAAGGCAAATATTACCTTATTTGGAGGCAAGTTTGAGCAGTCCCATTAACCAGTCAATATGGAAGTTGTATTAATACCTTTTAAGTGCAGAGGTGTCCCCATTTGTACAAGCACAAAGAGAACAAAAGGCTCCTCTCATCCAGGCACAGGTTACTGGACATATCACGTTTGTTTCAGACTATTTGAAATGTTCTTCCACAGTCATCAAGCCTAGGTCAAATCAAAACAGCCTTTTTCAACCATCTCCATATGTATTCTGGATGTTTCTGAGGGTTGTATGTGCCCTTTTCTTCAAAACCAAACTTTGCTGCTGTTACTTGTTATTTTAGAAGTTCCTGTTTTCTTTAGTCATCTATAACCTGTTGTGCTCTCAATCCATGTTTGACACATTGCCTCTGGCTGTGCAGAAGGAATGGCAGCTTGTAATTAATGGACATATTATTTAGGAAATTAGTGGATACTCTTAAGATTAAAGAAGATACATGCTTCATTCTTGCAATGTTTTCATAGACAAATATGTCTTTGAGGTTTGGAAATGAGCTAATTTTCTTTTATTAAACAGAGGAGTGATATTTATATATACCTGGTAAAATGCAAAGATTTTGGAACCAGAAAGTGCCAGAGGGCTTTGGAAGCAAGGAGACTATGCTAACAGTGTTTGCACACAACCAGCTCCTCCTTCAATGCCTACACACTCCCATCTTGTGCAGGGAGTAACTGCAAGAGGACAGGAGGATAAAGAATTCATGTTCATGCAGGTTTGGACTCTGAAGTCACTGGAGAATTACCAACTTTATGATTTTTTTGGCTGTCCTTTCCATAACTATAAATGTTAGCATGAATATCACAGTAGAAGCAAAATGGCCCAGTTCAGACCAAAGCCAAAACCATATAAAACTGGAATAAACTTGTGCCAGATGATCTTCATCTTCTGTAGGAAGATTATGCTGTATTTACTCCATTACTTTTAGACATGATGAATTTTTTCTGCATTTAGACTGATGAAAATGAAATCTAGAGCTACCCTTAATGTGAACTTCACAGGAAAAAAGTCTCTTTCCTTCTATAAAATGTTTTTCTATTTTTTTCATAATTTTCTTTTTTTTTTTTTTGGTCATCAGCTGAAACAGGCAAAGCTAACAAAAACACAAGAATATAACTTAAAAATTAGAAATGTTTATTGTCATTTATTTGAAATATACTAAAAGTAGTGTTTTTTTCCTTTACTTCAGAATTGTGCACACTCATCACTGAAATTACTGCTCTGTTCAACACTCTTTCCTTGTAACAATCTTTTTTTATACAATATAGAAAATGGTGCTGATGTACTATTAGAACACATTTATCCGGAATTGAGTACTAAGATTGCAATTTAAAGAGCAAATGGGTTCACAGGTGATCTGATGTAATCTAATCCTTTACAGGCAATTCTGTTCCCTTTGTTCCCTGAATGTGTTTTATGCAACCCAAGCCAAGGGGCTTCTTACCTTTGATGGTTGATGCTAGTGTCACCTTATGACAGCTGGAATATCTTCATTCAGTTCTACAGTGAGCACCAATTTTAAATCTGTTAGTTCTCTAAAGCTGAAGGAGGCTTGGACCATGGAGGGATTTACTGGGAGATGCTCTGCACTCGCAGCCATAAAGCTACAGCACTGCTGGTGTAGCTTGTTTCCAGCAGTATGCAACCAGGGGTGGCACTGCTGTTTGAGCAGTTTGAAGGGCTAGCAGTAAATGGATATCCGATTCATCATGTTGAATGCATGCAGAATATAATTTTAAAGGCCTTTAAATGGCATTTGCAGGTTTTGGTGGTGGAATTACGTTATAATGGGGCCTTGTTTAAGCTCCAAACTTAGAAAATCTAAGTCTAAGCCACTAAGTCAGAGGTTACTGGCCTGAATGAAAGCCTTTCATTAGGAGACTAAGCTTTTTATTTCCATGGTAAAGACTGTTTTGATATGTATGCTGAAGGCACTATCACTTTTTTGACTATATAAAAAAGTTAAGCAGTTCAGTGTGCTTACAGGGAGCAGCCCAGGGATGCTCTCTAGGAAATAGAATATAGAGGAAAATAGGGAAAATAGCCCAGAAGCAGGTCTTTCAGATTATGAAAAAAAAAAAAAAAAGGAAGTCTACAATAGGGTGATTTTAGGGCATCTTGTATTTTAAAAATTAAAAAAAATCTATGAAGCATGTAATAATCACTTTATTTGTTCAATTAACATTCTTGGTACTGGGCTAAGGAATATGTTGAAACCTGTAGGTACTCTGACTGTAAGATGAGCTTTAAAACCACTGACCCAGGATAATAATAAAATACAAAGATACCTTAACTAGACATTCTCTTTGAAATAGTACATTCCCTGAGGATATTTCATTAACATAATTATGTCTGGCTGTAACCAAAAAAAAAAAGAAAAGACACTACATGGAGGTGAAAACGCTACTCTGCCCACTTGAAAAGAGTGTGTTCACACTAAAAACATGGAACATCTGATATTTATGTTTGTGTACAGTATAATGAACTCTGGAGAAAGATGGTCTAATTTCATTCAGGACTTCTAATGGTTCTAATTTTGTTGCTGGACTTCTGGGAGGTATACATATAGATACAATAAATGCCCAAAAGTGAAAAAAAAAATCAAAAAGGTTTTCAGCGACATATTTCCTTCTAAGTAAAGCCGAACTAGGAGAAAAGGAAGTCTCAAAGAGGGAATTTTTTTATGTAAAGAATTTTTGTCTTTTGGAACTAGGCTAAGTGAAATATCTGTTTTGAGCAGATTTTTATGAATTACAAGTATATGCAAGTATATGCAAGTATACACAAGACACAAAAGTAATCAATTAATGCTATGGCTTTAAAAATGAAGAGATGAGGAAGGAGAAATTTCAGGTGTAATAGGTGCCCAATTTTCCCCCTCCAGTCAGCCGAGCCCAGCTTTTTCATCTCTTGACACACTGTAACTCTGTATGTCTCCTCATAATGATAGTATATTTTCTCATGTAATTTCAACTGTCAGGGAGAAAGAGGCTCAGGAAAAGAAAAAAAAAAGAACATGAGCATTTTTGAAAAATCATAGCACTAGATGTTTAATGCTTTTCCAGTTTAAGCTTATATAATTCCTGTAAAAACAGCATTTCCAACACCCTCTAAAATAAGGTTTTGCTATAATGATACTTTATTTACATCTGTAAAAAAATACTTTTGATCCAAAGTGTAAATGGTTTAAAATAGCAAACTTTGACTTGTTCTTTGGACTGTTACACATTCTTGAAAAATCAGAGAAGGGATTTTATTCTCAGATAAAGAAAGAACTTTTGACCTGCTCTGACAAAAACATACTGCATTTTCCATGTGCATTAGTATTTTCTGCTCTGAAAATTATCATTTCCGCTTCTGGAGTGTCTTTTCCCACAGGGATAAGGCAACTTTGATCATAAAGAAACAGCAAAACTGTGTAAATTTTAATTATTTGATATTCAGATTATTTGGTATCAACTTCCCTTTTTATTTTGTTTAGATTTCTTTATTGTAAAATAGTTTTTGACAACATGGGATTTTATTTCCTTGTGGCTTTTAGCAGTTGTTGGAACAGAATAAACATTGCTGTAACACACTATGGTCATGTCAATATTTAATGGATGCATTTTTCAGCAGAGGACAAAATCCAAGACCATGTCTTATTATAATAAACTGAAGAAAGGTAGGATTAAAGCTGACTATCTCAGAAAGACTGTACTCTACACCATAATCCTGACTTTCTAAAGCTTCCCTTCCTCGTAAGAAATGTGATGAAGGTACCCACTAGAAGCCACTTTTTTTTGTACATTTCTGTGTGAAGCTGATTTCAGAAGAGATGGAAGGCTTGGTGCTGCACTGTTCTTCACTCACAAAAATTGGTCCGATTTTCTGTTTTTTTCAGGCAGCATTCAGCTCTTCAAACCTACTATCCACTCTTTTATCTTATTCCCAGTTTTACCCCAGCATTGCTTGTTGCATTGATTTCTAGAAGACAAAAGGATATTTCTACTCCTTCAATTGGCTCTGCAGAAGGGTAAAAATTCATGGTGAAGCTCTTCATTAACAACACCATCTTTCAGTAAGACTTTCAGAGAAGTATGATCTTAAGGTTTTACCTTGAAAGGTTACTAGCAAATTTTTTTTTCCAAATATAAGGGAAACATAAATTTTCAGACATATTTTGTTGTGCTATGTTAGATCTTCCACAAACCATGGTATGTGATAGTATGCATTAGTCTAAACTGAATTATGTTTCAGAATCATTATTAAAATGGCCCATATTTTGGCTATAACCATAAAGATTCAGCTTTTTCTCTACTAAAGCTGAAATTTTTATTATTCCTATTTTCCAAAGTAGTTAAAAAAAATTTAATACTTTGCTAAACAACTCCGCTGTAGAGATGATATGGTCAAGGAATTCCTACCTATGTTAGAGACAGCAGATAAACTCCACTTCTTTTCACATTTAAACAAATAATTTTGAGGCCAGAATAATTGTCTCTTTCATTCCTGGTTGGGTGAGAAGCCTGGGAAGGTTTGTTTATTCCAAAGGTGTTCAGATGTCATAAAATTCAGTTTACTGTGGAAACGAAAGTACTGACTTTGATACAGGGTAATGGCTGTAAGCCTACAGTTTTCAAATTTTTTTTTTTGTATGGATAAGACATATATAATATTTCAGGCCTGTCCCATCTAGGAGATCCATGTGATTCATGGACTCAGCTTCAGTGGTGCATTTATACATGTGGATGATAACAAAGGGAGTAGTGTTAGTACCTTGCTGACTTTTTTTGTCATAAGCAGAATTCACCAAATGATCCCTCACTTTCAGTTCTACTGTTCCTCTGTCTATCTGCAGAGCTATTATTAAATAAAAATATTTCCAGAGGGAACAATTGGAAATCATATTTAAGAAGAATTGAACATTTGTCTTCAAAGTAAAGTTTGCATAACCCAGAAAAAAGTAGGCAGAGACTGGGGTCTCATACACCGGTGCAAGAACAAAATACATTAATATTGGTTGTTAAATTAATAAATGTGGATTTTATTTGCTTGTGCTAAAACTGGAAAGGCGTGGAGTTCAAGACCATCACAGAGCAGTTAAAATTGCACTGCCATTTTTAAGTGTTACCAATATTATCAGGCTTCATTGCTGTGTTGAGAATTTATTTAAGAAAATGAACTTTTTATATCATTTCTCACAGTAAGAGAACAGTAAATGTTCATCTGATCAAGAAAAATGGTTTACAGTAAAACTACAGAAATATAAAACAAATCTGAACAACTGACTAAGTCAGCACTAACCAGGTGTAAAAGATAGAAAAAGGTTAATCCACATCAGTGGAGAATGTTAATGGTTAATTTAATATAAAACTTCTGTTCATATTGTTGCCAGAAAGTGAGTGATTGGGTCTACATGCAAGAGAAGGCCTCAAGAAGATACACAAGAGCTTTTAAAGTGGTGGAAATTTTGAGTAAATGTTAAGACAACATGAGCTATGTTTAATAAATAAATTTGGTTTATGCTGAGAGCTATTTCAGACCCTTGACACTATTGCTAGTGTGGAAAAATAGCATTTATGGCTACAGATAGATGCATTTTTTTAGTCTGTGCAATTCTTTTTAATATGAGGGTGTCTCTAACATAGCTTATGATGTCAATACTCTATAAAGTACTCATAATTACAAAAACAAGATAAATGGAAACAGAGAAAAAAGGTATCAAGCCTACATAGATGGCTGGCAGTTTTTCACATCTCCTAGGTCTGTCAGGAGTGAACAAACATGTCAATGTGCAGTTGATATAGAAACTGTCCAGCTTATCTCTAAATAAATTGCTCAGTTTTGCTTTTTTTTTGGTAACACCTAGGAGACTTATTTTGACTCCTGATCTGAAGTAAAGAGAATGAAGATATTGGCAAAATTCTAACAGATTTTTGAGCAGATACTTAGGTAAGGATAGACTCAGATGCTCAGAAAGTCTTCAACATATGATTCACTAGTACCCTCAAGTTAAAATAAAAACCAACCAATGAATCAAATGAATAAAACCCCAATCAAACCAAACTTAGCTACACAAATAACTATTTTTAAATATTACTGAGAATTTTGGGATTGGTCCTAGGGTCTGGAGGGCTTAAAAAATGAAATGCTTGGGGTAAGCTATTACTAGGCCCTGTCTACCAGCTAAGAGATGAAATGGAAGCAAGGAAGTCTGACACAGAAGCAGATCTTAAAGCTGGATGTGGGTGTACCTTTGGCAACTGTAACACTCACTTGGAAGTTGATTTCAAATGTAGATTTGAATTAGATGATACTGTCCATTTAGAAACACTTCCATGGAAATACAAGTAGGCGTCTGTGTTCCCTCCATCCAGGCTTATCTCATCTGGCCAGAGCAGTGAAATCAGGAAACAGGCCAGGATTTGTTAACTAGAAACTAGGTGGTAAGCACTACCAAGGGAGAGGAAGACAGTCTGTATACTGATGATTTGTTCTGTTTACAGACTGTGAAGCTTCTGGAGGAAAAAGTGCAGGAGGTACACTCTTATTGCTTGTTTTTGTTATTGCTGCAGCTGAATAAAAATCTCGGTGAAAAAACCTGAAATTCTGGGAGGACAATGTTCTCTGCAGAACATGATGCTCCCACTGAGTTTAGTCTAGCTGAGTGGCGCTGACTCACACAGAAGGACTTTCAAGACCTCCCCATCTGCATTAAAAAGTCCTGGTACCTGCTAAGGCAAGAAAAACCAAACATCCACCACTGGCAGCTTACCAAGAGCCAGAGGGCTGCATAGAACAGCAAAACAAAAAGGATAATCCGGCTCTCCTTTTCCATTCAGAGGCTCTCCTCTGAAAAGACCAGGACTGTAATGCTGGGAAAAGAACTGTGAGTCACCAAGAAGAAACTGGCGGCAGTGCACAGCTCCACAGGAGGCCCCGGCTGGAAATGGGCAGCACAGCCGGTCAGCTGACAAACCTTGCACTAAAGTCAACAGAACATCATCAGAGTTAAACTGACATTCTGACGGGAAAACTGGCTAATGAAAGGATCCGTATAAGAAAAATCATCAATTTTAGCTTTCATTTGCTGAAGTAATACTCCTAAATCTGATCAACCAGGGCTGAGCAAATCACTGTGTTGTTCTTTGTTGATAAATTCTTCCAGGAAAATCAGTTTGTATTTACACCAAGTTTTGCAAGGTTTCATAATGTGATAAGGCAATGATCCGAATACTTCTGGTAATTCAATCTAGGAGCTAAATCTCACCATTTATCCTTATTTTCCTTTATTCTTATACTCAATTGCAATTTGATAGATCAAATTCTATTATTTAAGTGTGTGATTTATCCTGATAGTGCCAATTTTAAACTGGAAACCACTAGCAAAAGGGAAAGGAATAACACTTATGAACACATTATTTGGACATAATATACACCAGAAGGCTCAGACACCTGGAGAGGAGACAACATAGCTTCTGTCAGTTAAAAAGATAGAGAAATGTAAATACTAAGGCAGAAAGTTTAAAACAAAGTTCATTTCAAGGACAAGAAGAGCCTTAAAACATCGAGATGAAAAAGTTCATGGCCTCTTTTACTGTTTTGAGTGCCAAAGAGGAGATGGGAGGCTAACATTCAGGTTATGGCATTGACCAGAGGTGCTATGGGACTGACATTTGGAGAGACATGCAATCACTCACTGTGTGTTCATGTTTGTGCAAAAGTACTTCTGTCTGGGGTGATTAATACAATGTAGGACATGGATCCATGAAAACATTGGTGACCTTCACACCCAAATCTTGATCCCGGCTCTTTTTTCTTCACATAAAGAGTTGAAACACAAAATCTAGCTTGAAACTTGATTGTTTGGACTCCAGCCTAAGTGTAATAGATTACTTAGATAAAGAAAAACTCAGAAGTCAGAAATCAAATACCTAAAGTAGTAGTAGTAGTAGTAGTAGTAGTAGTAGTAGTAGTAGTAGTAGTAGTAGTAGTAGTAACAGTTCAGTACACTGAGCAGGAATTATACGTAAAAGGCAGAGCAGCTAATATTTACTCTGTGGATTTACTGTGTCTTTGTGTCTTTAAAAAGCAGCAGTGTACAAGAAAGAAAATAAAGTCCTGTCCAGCTCATAGGTTATTAAGGAGGATGCTGTATTCAGCATCATCTCAAGAATCCTACAAGAGATAGAGAAGAATATCACACTAATACTACTTTTATATATATGTCTTAGAAAACTAGGGACAGGTTGACAGTTACCAATCAATTATTGAGAACAGCAGGAAAACTATCTAAATACTTATCACTCAGTTAATCCAGGTGAAGCAGGAGATGAGTTGACTTGGAATGCAAGAGATAAAAGATGAAAGGATGGGAATATAATTAATACTTGTTAACATCGTGTTATAGAAATTGGATCTTGTCAAACGAAACTGCTTTCACCAATCAGACTGCACATTTGGTGGAGGTATAACACAGAGGCAACATGCTTGTAGTTACAATGAGCTGTTTGACTTGGTGCTGCATGGTTAAAAATAACACTCTGCAATATACTTAACATGCCAAACAAGCAGTTTCAGAAAGCTGACTGATAGACATCAAAGTATATGCCACTGACAACTAAATATGGAATGGGGATGTTTTTAGGTGACTACATGAACTATGGCTCTCCAATAATAATCATAATTTTATTAATAGTCTGGATGTAAGTAAAAATGCTTCTGCCAGTAAAAGCATGCCTCCGTAAAACTGGGTGCACTGGTAATAGGGTTAGTTACAACCCAGTAATGTTTTTCTCTACTTGATAAAGTGCAAACCACTGTGTCACCCTGAGACCACAAAAATAAGGAGTCTTGGGATGAGATTAACAGGTACAGGTCAGAAGAATTCATTCTGCAGCTCTGCAAGTTTGCTCAGTCACCAGGATGTTATCCTGCATATTATTCCACACAGCAACATGTGTCAAGTCACATGTCTCCATTCCTGCAATTTGACTTTTTAGGACAGGAGAAGCTAATGTAAGTAAAGCTGCTTTTCACACTGTCATATGGGGGAAAATACCCAGCAGTCCACTATCCCTCAGATCAGTCTAAGGAATTTCATATATCACTTCCGTTAAAACTCCAGACTGTTTTGAAAATCCAGAGGTTCAACACACAAACAAGTTATCTCAGAGGGTAACAAGTTACTGCACATTAGCTGTCTATATCCTTTAAGCTACAGTCTGCACTTTCAGATTTCAATCTGCAACTATCCTATAATCAGGACGATCTTTAGGCCTGCAATTAAGCACTGTCAGAGTTTAAGGGCACAGGATCATTACCCCAAGACAACTGGCATTTTTTATAAGCACCCCTGAGATGGAAGATTGTGCCTTTTAGTTCTGGAAGAGAAAAGGCATAATGGGAAAAAAAAAAACAAGCCACATGTCTTGCTCCTTAGAGGTCAATAAAAGTAAAGTTAAACATACTTTTCTAGACTTTGCTCTCAGGTGTGTTTTCTGACTGACTGCCTCCTGCTGAAAAGTCAGACTGCATCCTCTCCCAGAGGCCATGCCTCCTCCCTGCAAGGAAAGAGTTTGGCTTTTGCTTTATAAAGACAAGAATTTGTCATGAGTCTTGGCTAACGATTTGTAACACCAAACTTCCTAACTGACAGATCTTTTAAAAATTGAATGCTTCACTTCAACTAATGAGAATGATAGCTTTGGTTTATCACATATATCTAATTGCTCTCTGTGTCCTATAGTTTGTAGAAAACAGCCCTGTGTGTGCATCTCTTTTTACTTCATGTTACAAACTCAAATGCAATTTCAATAGTTGAAATTGGCATTTCTTTACTTCCGTCAATTTAATTGCCACATCATAGCCTGAATATAGATTAATTGCATTTTACAATACAAAGTAATTATCCGTTTGTTTTGACTTCTGTTCTGCGTCATTCAGACTAATGGGTGCTATGGCAGGACTGTACAGCTGCATTTGAAACCATTGCCTCAGGACTCTGCTGCTCCTTTTAAATGAAATAATGTTAACAGGGAATAAAACTGAAAATGGAGGCAAAGTAAATCACAGCCTTCATGATAGGAAATGCTTGCCAGAACTCTTAGTCAGTGCCTAATTGTTTTCCTTTATACACAATGCCCTAAGACTTCAACAATCTTTAAAAATTAATTTCTGCTAATCCCCCTAGCATTAAGTAATAGGTCTTTAAAATTCATTTTTAAAAGACAAATAGCACAGTACACTTCAATCAGCAAGTTGTCATATCAATCATAACAAAGAAATTTCAAGTATTGTAGATTTTATGTAATATGATTCCTTTCCAGGGAGAACCTTGGATCTAAAAATTGACTTAACTGGCTTTCAACAAGGACAGGGCTACCATTATTAGGAGGAGAGAGAAGATATCTTTTCTGCACTTCAATCACTCTGCCTTCCATACTGTAGTCTAAAGGCTTGTTATCTGGATACATTCACAGGTTTTAAAATTAAAAATTAGCATTCAAGTAATCGGGGAACAAATGGAAAGAAATACAATTTTTCCTACTCCGAGTTATCTATCACTTTTATTGATTTTTCAAACTTTACAAGATAATTTCTATATAAGGTATTGGGGTTTTAGGGAATATATCTTACTATCATACTGCAGAGCAAGTTGTAGTCATCACAGGGAAGAAGTTCTCTTGGTAACCACCACCTTGCTGCTATCACTTTTCATGGAAGATACTAACATGATCAGTCTTCCCTGTTCTACATGAAAGCAACACCCACTGATAGCGTGATTCATCTGTGATGCAACTCCCAATATTGCATCCACTTTATGGTAATCACACTGTCCTATGGTAACATACATGCTAATTGAAATGTACAGCAAAGCTTTGATCACAATGGTTTACCTACAGAATCAAGTTATCACCTCCTGGTTGCCAGCCTTTTGCTCCATGTGTGAGATTTTCCTAACCCTCACACAGGTAGGCAAGGATGCTGGAGAAGTGTGAGTAACAAACGTTGGAATGTAAGATTCACATTACTCATTACAGCAGGCTCTGTGTGCGTTTGTGGTCACTGACTGTGTGTGGGCTAGTCGGCAGGGAAAACAGTTTAGTATTTAGGACAAGATTTTCTAGATATAGCAAGGACTTTACAAGCAGCACAGTCCAGCACAGAATCCATATGAAATGTAAGAAACTATTATCTTACAATGATAAAGAGCAGTTTGTTGGGACTTGCACAGTTTTACACCATTGGAGCTCTAAAACACACTCTTGCTGGTAATGAAAGAGATTCCATGTTGAAGAAAGTTTTCTTGTCCTTCTCCTGCTGTTCTTGTTCACTTTTCTTCACAATTACTTGGTTTAAATAATGAAAAATTAGTGCCTGCAGCAAGTACTAAGTTACAAAAGGAGGAAGGCTCTGCTGAAGAGAAACATATTAGATCAGTGCACATGAGAGGAAAAAAGCTCAGCTGAGGGTAAAAGTGACTGATTTTAAAGACTTTAAAATAAATCTAACGTGCCTGCATTTAAAGTTATCAGTATAGACTGCATGGGACTGAATATGTTATGGACAAGAAAGTAGAATTAATGCTTGATAGTATCATCAGTGCTTGATGTTCCTTTCTGAAATAACAAAGTGTTGCAGTTATAATCAAATGTAATGAACGACTCATTAACCTAATGAGAAGTATAAGCATGGAAACTTGTTACTGAAGGCAAAACTCGGAGTCAAACTGAGGATAAATATGCTGGACTTTGAAATTAAATGTAGCATGCTAATTTTCAGAGTAATTAAGGATCCTAATAGCTTCCTGGGGAGGTAAAAGAGTTCACTTCATTGGAAGTTTCAAAACAAAATAAAGGAGCTTAATTTTCAGAATCATAAGTCATTGATCATTTTCAAATCAAAACAGAAAAGAAAAAAAGACACATGTACATCAGTGTTTCACAATATATACCTCCAAATATAGGAAAAGTTATTTAATAGATTAGCATGGAAAAATAAAGTCAGAAACAATTAAGAGTAGATAAATCTTTCCCAATAATCTTCTCAAAAATCTTTCCAAATTCATATCTTCAGATTATCAGATCAACAGATTAACAGACCAACAGCTGCAGTAAATTTATTTCTAACACAGAGATGTGAAGATAAATCTTAAAAGTGTTTATTATTGGGGATTTTCGATGTATTGGCAACTCATACAAATATTCAGGTGACTATTAGCATACAAGTCCACATGTGGAGCATGTCTGCATGTCAGACCTACTAGTCACAAGCAGGGTCTCCCAGTGGGCAGTAGTGGGAGACACTATCCAGCATCTCCATAAGTGAGCTGGTTTGTTGATTAACACCAAATTGGTCGGTGACATGAGCATGTTAGAAGGGAGAGCCCTCTTATAAGGAGGGCAGGCTGGAAGAATGGGTGAGCTAGGACTTTACGAAGTTTAACAAAGATGTGGGCAAAGTCCTGCTGCTGGGGTGGCATAACCAAAGATCCCTGAGCAGCATGGGGTCTGTGTGGCTGCGCAGCGCTTTGCGGAAAGGGATCTGGATTCCAGATCCAGAAACCACATCCCTGGTTTCCCTGGGTTCCCAGGGAAGGGATTGTGGGTGGACAGCGAGCTGATCAGGTGTCAGTGCAAAGGCAAATCAAACCCTGGGCTGCATCCACGGGGGAGTTACTGTGTGGCAGAGTCTGGAGCAGGACTGAGCACGCTTCCAGAGGCCATGCTTGGATGAGCATGGATTACTGGGAGCAGCAGTTGATGGGTGCAAAATATCAGCACCTGCTGTGTGAAACACTTCTTCCTTTTGGCATTACAGTGCCACGGGTCTTTCACACCTCTTAAGACAAAACCAGTTCTAGTTCCCAACACTCCCTGCATTTGACCATACATCCATTATGTCTGTACAATGTGTTAAAATACAATTCCTCACTTAAGGAGGTAGCTAACAGATATAACCAGGAAACCATACAAAACGCAGTCTATGGGGTCAACACTTGACCTTTTTATGAACTTCCAAAGTGAGGAAAAATTTCCCTAAATATGCAGATTATTGGGGACCTACAACATGGTTATTTATGTTATTGTTCAGAGAACAGCTTCTGACTGCCTCGGTGGACAAGATGACATGGGGAACTTGATTAATATTTTTTTGCAATCTTATGTGAAAATACTTCTGACTTTTCACAACAATTTCCTGCCTTGACCATTAAGCAAAAGTCATTTAAACTGTTCAATAGTAGATGAAACTATAATAAAAAACTTTCTATCTTCCCTGATTTTATACTGAAGGACTACATGGGTGCATATGGGAAATAGCTAACTAAGACTTGGTCAAATCTTTTGTAAATTAATCATCCTGATTTATAAAGGAAAAGCACACCACTAAGAAGCAAAAAAATGAAGAGATATATCTTCATTAAGAGTCTTGATGTTGACATTGCATCACTCCCATACTTGTTGATCATTTACTACTAAAGTTACATCCTTTTGAAATCTTCTACATTTGCAGTTAAAACCCAGTGGATGTATAAATGCCTGGTAATCTAACCTAGGGGAAAATAAACTCATTCACTTTCTGGCAAATGAAAATATATATACTTTAAATCATATTCTTCCAGATGCAACACTCTAAGGAATACATAACCTACCTACACTGTTTGTTCTTTTCCTGCAAAAAGCATAGAAAAAGGGGTGAACCCAATACAGCATTATTAAGCCATTTGCTGATGCAGTAGTGACCCATCTGGTCATGCTATGCAACTCTTCTTTAAGCAATGGCTCCTCCTTTAGATTAGATTGTGTCAACAGGGTGTGTGGTGCTCTAGAAACCTTTTATTAAAGGGTTGAGGACAGTGTGAAAATATATTGCAACATTTAAGTTACTACACTATTTCCTCTTCTTTTCTTGTGGTCTTGCAGCAATGTTTTCTTCAATAGATTGGTGGCTTGAGTGAAACAGGCTAAAATGTTGTGGTGTCCCATCCTCAAGGGGAAGAGTGACCCAAGATTCATTGATGTTTGTGGTGGAAAGGAATGACAGAAGTCAGAGGTTCTGCAAAAGCTTACAAAGTTTTATTAGTAAATTACAGACTGTGCTTGGGCATTGCTATAAATCAGCCCCTGATCTCCAAGCACACAGAGGTGGGTTTTGAACAAAAGGGTAGGGTGAAAGGGAAGACAGAGAGAGAAATGGATTAAAAAGGGGAAGAGAGACAGATGGATTAAAGAGCTGGAGAGAGAAGAAAAGGAAAAATGGGAGAGAGACTGACAATCCTGGCTCCAGAGCTGGTCCAGCTGATGGGGCGTCCTGTGACCCAGATTGGTGGGGGTATCCTTTTACAGAGAAGTTTTCCCCACCTTGGAGATAAATTTCTCTCTTTCTATACAAATCTGTTCTCAGGTACAGTTCATTCTTTCAGACCTTTCTGGAGATAGATCGGAGCTTTGGGGGTCCTGGATGCTCTTGGTCCCCCTACAGCCCATGCCCACTTCTTGGCCTCATTCCTGCTGTGCTGGGCTGTGCTGCATATCTCCAAGAGCCAGAACAAGGACATTTGTCCCACAAAATGCTGCCCTACCTCCTGCAGAGCTCTACAGAGACCTACATGGCCTCTTCTCGTGATTCCTGCTCTTTTTCACAGCATGTCCTTACCAACCATCCTTGGTTGGGTCCAGAGCTATCCAGTTTATAAGTGACAAATGCATTACTCCCTAATTTTCTCGGCTTCTACAGATGTTCCCCAAATATTTTTACTGCTGAACCTGCTTAGATAAAGAATCATTTGGTTCTGTCAGTTGATAACTTTTTACTACATTTATCTCTTTGCTACTTTATCAGAGAAAATAGCAATTCTGTCACTTGAAATAGGTTATGCTAAATAAATCTCATTAACAGCTTTACCCTTTATACCTTAGGATAGCAATTAAGGGAAGTCTTTCCTGTGTACTGTAGCATCAGCGTTGCCATTTGCTAAGGATGTGGCATCGGGTGATTCTCAGCTATAGAATTGCTTTCAGATAATTAGCAAATACGGCAGCCAAAAAAATCTCAGTCAACATCTAAATATTCTTCAGAAGAAACCTACTTGAAATAAAGTTCTTATGAGATCAGTGTGACCTTTCCATTTACATGAGATGTCAGATTTCTCTTCTGCCACAGAATTATCTTCCCATTCTATGCATTTCTCATCAATTTCCCATACCTTTTGGTACTTACAGCACAGTAATAGCATTCTGGTGTGACATTTTGGGAAGCATAGATGGAATATTATCACTTACTGTATTCTTTCTGCCACGGAACAAAGCTAGGAGGCCAGTCTTGAATTTTTGTTTAGGAAACCCTGCACTGGTCTTCGAACAACGGAAGAAAATATTCAGACACATTCAGGAACCTGGTGAGTTCAAGGCTGCATTTATGACAATAATACAGTCTGCTGAAAGCAGCAAGTTGTGATGACTGCTCTGTTGAACTCAGTCAGTGGGTTAACACATAAGAAATAGAGAAGGAAATACAAGTTAGATTTGTCAAGATTTCTATAAGGTTCTTTTGAGGTCTTATTTTCCTGGCAGTATAGATACTATTAGCATAGAAAACATCCCAGAAGTAAAATCCTCATCCTGTTATCAACTGCATGGGTTTTGTCATTAAATTCAATGTCTTGAGGCAGGTTATTCATTTAACAAAAATAAAAAAGTTGTGTGAGGTCAAGAGGAAAGAAGTAGCCAAAGAAAATGTTTAACCTCTCTTCAAACACTATTTTCAAGCTCATCTACCACTCCTCTCTCTCATTAGGCACAATTCAATAAGCTAGATATGGTTCAATATAAAGCATCTTTATGGGTTTTGTTAAATTCCCACAGATTCACAAGGATTTACTTCACCCAAGCTAATTTACTGTGCCCCCCATGTCCCTTACCTGCATTGTGGCTCTCACAACAGGTGCCCTGCCCAGCTGTGCAATCCCAGTCACGCAATTTGCTGAAGATCCACAGGAAAGCTGTCCAGAAAGGTTTTGCTCCCTTTGTGCCACTAAACTGGCCTGGATGAGGTGGCAGTGTCACAGATCTTCGGCAGATCTCTTGATCTTTGATGGATTAAGTCGGTGTTACGGTTTGAGGTTTATTTGAAAATGATAAAATTTATGGGTGGTTTAGTGAGATTTTAAGTGAAGAAATTTAGGAGGAAAAAAGAAGAGTTTCTTTTTTTCTAAGTAGGGAGTATAGAAGTGAGAACTTCTGGCCAGGCCTGGGAGGGGGCTCGGTCCCTTCCCCGGGCCCGGCCAGCCGGTGGCTGCGGGACGGTCTCTCTCCCTCNAATAAAGAAATAGTTTAAAAATCTGTTGTGAGTTATAGAAAAAAAAAACTCTTTTCTAATTATAACACACATAAAAGCTATCAGAAAAATAAAAAGTTCAAACTTAAGCCAAAGAAAGTCTCCAAAAAGAAGAGAGCAGTGTGAGGCAGTTGCTGTAATCCCATAAAAATTTAAACAAAAATGAAAAATTTGTGCCCCAAAAAGAAAAAAAAAAATTTTTACAAACTTTTACTACCTAAAAAAATCCAATGAAAAAAGAAAAAAAATCTTTTATTTTCTTTTATAAAATGCATCTATAAAGCAAGAAATCCCTACACCTACAAACTTTGTAGCCCCTTCCCAACTTTGAGACAGCCATAAAAAGTAAAAAAAAAACCTCACAAACAAATTTCCCCCAAACAAATTACTTATAAAAACATTAAAAAACACAAAAAATCTTTTCTTTTCTCTTATAAAAAAGCTTCTCCATAACATAAACAAAAAAGATTCCTCTCCCTGAGAAAAAATTAAGAAAAAACTATTTAAAAAATAATAAACTAATTAAAATTGTTAAGTGTTACTTCTTTACATTAACAAAAGAGAAGAAAATGTTTGTAAAGAGAAGAGAAGAATCTGAAGGGTTTTAATTTTTTTTCTTCTTTTCCTTTTTTTTTCTTTTAATTACTGTTAATAAACTACCTTTCTCTTAAAATTTTAAGCCTACTTTACTTTTCCCCTAATTAATCCTATTTTACAACAAAAAAGTGCTTTAGTGATTAACCAACACAAAAAAAACCCACCACATTTAGTAATACATTTAACAAAAAAAAATTCTAATTAATTCAAATTAAAAAAATTCAAAATTAGCAAACTAAAACCACTACAGTCGGTTTCACTGTGTATCATTTTATTCTCATTCATAATCTCCTGTAGAATTTAAAGATCTTTCATCAGACGTTGCACACTTGGTAGCTGTCCATGCTCCAGACCACTCTTGAGAATTTTTTCTTTCCCTTGGGAAGATAAATAAAACCACTAAGTGTCCTGATAAGTGGGATTTCGGTGAATATCTGTAATATTTTAACCAGTCATTACTTCTAGTAGCTTAATCATACTGATTATGGATTTATCTGCACATACAACCAAGTTTAAAAATATGTCCCATCTCTTGGACTTTAATCATATAAAAACCTGCTGTAAGAATTGAAGTCAGAGACTATTTTTTCTAATACAGATTTTATTAAGATGTAAAGCCATGTCCAGACAAATATATTTGTCCATAGCAGTGCTGAGTTTTCATGGGTTTGCTTCAGTCCTCTGCAAAGTTATACACAAGAGTTAAAAATAGCATGAGGCATACACACAGGAGGCACAGGTAAGAATGCCAGTTCAGATCAGTAGGCAGGACACCTGCTTGTTCCAGGTGCGGGAATTTTGAATCAATTAGAGACAGGACCTCTGAGTTGCTTTAGATGGTGCAATCTATTTTTCTTTCTTCTGTATAGGCAGGAAGGCTGAGTTCAGCTCACATCTTCACCACATGGCTCAGAAAGTCACAAGACTTCTAGTTACAAAACCTTTTAAGGATTTATTAACCAATAAAACACTGCCAACAAGGATATTTTGCTTTTGACCCAATCCTTAAATATTTTGTCATGGACTCAGGCTACAATGTAAGCTTTCTTAGCCAATCATGTTATGACACACAAATCTACAGTACTACACTCTAAAACTTCTTGTTACCTTTGCAACTACTTTTATTTTTTCTATAGTTTAAACTCTAAAACTCTAAATTTCCTCTACTTAGCTTAACACGTCTCTGCTTTTAACTATAAATCCACGTTCTCACTTCTACCACCTAAGTTTGGAAGCCTTTTCCAGTGTCTCAAATCAAATCATGTGTTTAATCCTAAGCTCTGGTTTACAGGCCCAAAGTTCTGAGAGCTCTCTGCACTTCAGATTCCAGCACAGGAGCACCCACAAAGGCTAATGTTACTATCACTGCACTCACAGGTGCACAGACATGACAGCAAATGCTGAGAAATAAGAAGTTTAAAACCTTAAGAGCGAGGCACTACCAGGTTGAAACTCTACTTTCTGGAGTTTTCCATACTGACTTTGTGTTGTGCCCCTGACACCACTGACTTCACAAAAGCAGAACTGGGCCACTGAACACTGAACTTTCCTGTGGCTTCCAAATCAACTTATGCCCATTTGGTGGTAAAATAAAACACAGAAGTTAGGTTGACTGCTTTAGAAATCTGCCAAATAAACCCAGCCCTTGGAAGGGTTTTAATGCACTGGAAAGCAGACAATTGTGGATTAGCCCAGGCTAGTTTGCTATTGCTCTTGCTGCTTGTCTTATTTTAATTTCACTAATATTTTTCAGCTTTTTCAACTTATTACTTCTTTCCATTCCGCATGGATTTCTAAAGCAGAATGGATGGAATATCTCTCCTTGAAAACAAAATTCTCAGTATTAAATAGTACACCATATAGATTAGGAATCTCTCTACACCTGCCAAGTGTTTGACCCAAACAGACTTTTTTTCACTCATGCACAGTTCCACTCTTTGGACACCTGGAATCTCTCTCTGCCTCAGTTTTCTGATGTATTTTAGCTAATTATACAAAGTGGATAATAGTAATCTACAAAGACAAAAGAGCAATTTTCTCAAGGATAAGTACAATAATTAGAATTTTATACAGCTGAGAGTTAATTATGTATATCAGAATGATAGTGTTTCTACAAGGGATAAGCATTTAAAATTCCCCAGAGCCTGAGCATACTTGTACACTGGAAAAAAAAGAAACAAAAAAAAGGTAATTCAAAGCACTAGAAAGAGGCTAAAGAATAATTATTAATTCCCTCAGCACTTAAACTAAATGTTATGGACCATGCACTCCATAAAGAGAATGTGATTACTTTCACATCTTTCATCTTTGGGAGGAAAAATCATTAGTCTAAATGCACTTACCACCTTTGGTGAAGAGCTCTAGCTGTATGTGGTTTTTGGATTATGTGTGCCAGAATTCACTGCAGTAGAAACACATCACACTTACTCTTAATTTTTTACGTTACAGTGCAGAGGCAGTGAAATTCCAGCTTGGATATCTTTAAAATTAGAATTCTGACTATGCATTTCAGGTTTCCAATACTTACATATATCAAATATGTTTTGAGTTATGTAATATCTTATTAAAGAGGTTTAAATTATTAAAAATATTTTTGTTGTTATTATTATTACTATTAGGCAGCAGCTTTCACTGAACGTTTTTCTTCCTAAAGACACGATATCACTCTTATGGTATCTTGGTTTCTGAAATTCACTTCTTACATAATTCTACCAGTGGTAGAATTCATAAATCTCATGGGTATGCCACAAATTCTCACTTTTAAAAGATGCAAAGGGCATATGCAGCCAAGTCAGATGGTTTGAATGCTAAATGTGTAGAGCATTCATTATTGTTAATTTAGAGTTATTATCTTTAAGGCGATGGTTCTGGTAAAGCAGCTATCCAGTGGTTTTGAACTTTTCTACATCTGTATTTTAATCTACTTGGGAAAAGTGGTAATACTTAATAAAAAGATAATGAAGGGGAACAGACCAGGCCAGCATATTAAAAATATACTAAATAAGGAAAATGGATTTGTAGCAAACCAAATTTTTTATCATCTGTGTGCTCTTTCACAGCCTGTTTAAATTCAGTTGGCTTTCTCTGTGTTGTGCACGTCCCAGAACCACAGAACCACAGCTGGCACCAAATCACAATGTTTTCGTTGGAGAAAAGCAGGTCTGAACACTGAGTAATCAGAAGTGCAGCGTGTGTAGCAATCCTGGGAAGACTGTGTTAAGCATGTCTCTGCAAGGTTTTCCTTTCAGCTCCATGTTGTCCTGCTCTTTTTTTTTTTTAATTACCCCTATCATATCTGTCTGACTTCAGATAAGTTGCTAGAAGCAAGAGCCAGTTCTAGTTATAAAGCACTCTATAAACTCTAATGTGTACTATGGAAAATAACTACACTGGTCACTAGTTAAACTTTCTGTTTAGTTCAAAGGCGAATAAAAAGGTAGGAGACTCCCAACAGATTATGTGAAATAAATGTGTTTTGTTGTTATTCCTGGATTCCTCCATGTTAGCATAAGGAAAATAACCACAATTCTTTTGCAAATGGGCTAGATGGAAAAACAGGGCATGTGTTGCTGACAGTCATTTGCATCACACGATCTGGAAGCTGTGTGTATGTAGCAAAAAAAGTGAGGATTAGGGACAGGTGAGCCATTATAACACAGTTGCTAATACTTCTGAGCCAGGCTGCTGCCTTGAGCTTCCCTGCTAACCCTGGAATAATTCCAGTACCATCCTACATACTCTACGAAAATGTCCTCTAATCCCCATGAAATTGCACTTGGTGGGGGTTGTGGGCTAAGTGTGAAAGGAAATTATCCAACAAAGCAGAAGCAGGCATGCTAAATCAAGTGCACCCTGTGGGAAATTGCAGCAGCTAAAATGAAAGGAAGTTTAACTTTTCCTGCTTTCTTCAAGGAACGTATTTTAAATGCTGTACAGCAGAGTGTAAGGTTGATGCTAGAACATTACAAAACGTACAAAATAACTGAAAGCTGAGCTAAAGATATTACAGAAAAATAATCAAAGTAGAAATTTCCAAGTTCCCATATTAATTGTTGTGTTCAAGTAAAACAATGTACTTCATGTCAAAACAAATCCCTGTTGGTATCTTTGCCTGCCTGAAAGATAACATGGGCAGAGAGGTGCATGAAATTAATGTTAGCTGGAGATAAAATTACAATAAATAAATCCCAATACTAGAAAATTTCTTCATAGGCAAAACAGACTTTATATTACAAGGGTCTATGACAATCTTTAGTTAATAATAGTTATTATAACAGATTATAGTTATGCCTTCATGCCACAGAGCTGTGTCTACATCAGAAAACAAAGTACAGTTGTTCCCTTCAAATGCACGTCAAGGCTGTTTGTGCCACAGTACTGCTTGTCCTGCTCATTCTGCCAAGCTGTACTTGCTGCAGACTCTTTGTGCTCACTCTCTTCTTTCTGATGGCATCACAGGTGCATCTTGTAGGCAGTTACAGTCATTTAGGGGCTCAGCCTCCTGTCTTCTGTGCTGAGAAAAAATACTATTCCTGGTGCTTGCACAGTCTAAACAATAATTAGAGAGACACTGTGCCCCAAAGGATGGCAGAGGCAGGGAAAATTTGAATAAAAGGGGGCTTACCTATTTATACCAGAGACAGACTTGGCCTTTAATGTGCATAGTCCACTGGTATTTTGTTCTGACAAGGCTACAGGTGGGAAAAGTTCAGTTGGGAGTCACAGGTAAACATCAGCTGGTGTCAGGAGCACCTAAGGGTAACCAAGGTGAGGAGCCACTGGAGAGCAATATGGTGATAAACTGTACCTGATCCTACACAACATGGATTTATCAGCAAGGAAAAAGAAAAGTGGATGGGAAAACTGATTTTCTCATCAAGAACTTAGGAAAGCTGTAAAATTACACAGCAGTTTTAAATTCTTAAACTCTGTCTTATATAGGGAAGAATTATTCTAGTAGAAGTTGTGGAAGGGACCTTTTGAAAATAAAATCCTCTGGGGATGTCCATCTGGCTTTCTCCAGGTTTTTAATAGTTCTTCCACCAGAAAAATTAGTGTAAAGACCTAGTCGTGGTCCTATCCTTTAGGACAAGGGGGCAAGATAGAACTCATACCAGCAACTAATAGTAAGTGCACCGTACTAGTTAGAGGGCAGAAGGAAGCCCAAAATTAAGTTTCAGTGATGCGACTCTCACAGATTATAAGAATTTCACAGGAGCTAGGAGAATGGCCTGTAGTCTTAGTCTGAGTCCTGGGCAAGAGTCTTAGGAAAAACAAGGATTTTTCCTGTCCATCTCCCATCAGATACAGGGTGCTGTGTCTCTGCCATGAGCCACAGGAGCAAACCAAGGCCTTGGATTGCACTCTGGAAGCACAGACTCGAGGGAGCTGCTGTCCTTCTCAGAAATCTAGTGCTAAACATCAGCTGACACATCCAAAACCCCCCAGTTATAAAAGCAATTACGAGTGTGATAAATGCTGCTCTCCAGTCTTTCTCTGACCTAAAGTTGCTTTTCCCCCTTCCCAGATGACAAAATAAATGGGCTATAGTTAAGATCTCTGCTTCACTGAATGGAGACAGAATGAGGGTTGGATTTGGCTACCTATTAAACATAAGATAATAATATTTTGCTGTAGATCTGATTAGGACTCTAAGGAGAGTGGCATTCTGAATGGTTTAATGTGATTTCCCAGTATGGTAATGTAAGGTGCTCCTAGGATTAGGTGTATTTCTGGTGTATTGATTTGCTATTTTTTACTTTAAGATACATGGATAAGAAGAAAACCATAAACACTAACACTCAGTTAAATTCCATGTGTTTTATATCATTGAACTTAAATTAATAAATAAGAGACAAGTATGGAAAACTTTCTTAAGGGTAAAAGTTTATCCTCTTCATGGACAAACTCTGTTGAGTCATTGTCATTATGGCACAACAGAACATTCCTTCAGACCTAAAACAATTAGCATTATGAGTCAGTTCATCAATTGTTTTAGACCTTAAACCCATGTTCCAGCATTGTCATGTAATGCAGTAGGCTTAACTAGCTGAGGAATCAGGCAGAATGGTGGGACCAGGAAACAAATACAGTTGTCATGGGTATTTCTTCTGAAAAAGAACAAATACCAGAGCCATATGATTGCCAGTTCTGTCTCATAGCCAAGTGTCACAGCTCAGTTAAATACCTCTGTCTCTTTCATGAAACAGGGTCTCCTGTCTACAAGCAGAAGTTAGGATCAAAAAGAAAAGCACAGTGCTTACCATAATATACACACTCCCACTAGCTGTCTCCAATAAAGCCTGAGCTAAAATTCAAAATAAGTCTTGGGAAACAGCAGCTTCAAAGCAGAAAACCAGTACACACCACCTTGTCACTGGCATGTACCTGAGTCCAGCAAACTTTAGCAGGTACAGTATTTGAGGGTTACCCATGTTAACCCCATGATTAACAACAGCTAATTTTGAAGTACAGATTAGACTCTTTTCAAGCATTAAGCCCTGAACAAAGCCTTATCTCCAAGATTGTTTCAAGGCAGGAAAAGAGCTCTTATTCTCACTGCCCTTGAAAATTAGGTGTTTTCATTTGAAAGAACACACATGGAATTCTGACCATTGTTCCATTGTACTTGAGAAAAAGTGCTATCAAATTACTCATAAAGTTTAATGTAGCTATTTCAATAATTTTTTAATATTTTGGCATCACCATAAATTTTCCAAGAGCCCTGCTTGAAGAAGGGAACAAAGAAATGGACCTTTTCTAAAGAGCTCACTACCCCAACTCTAAGGCAGCAACAACTACAAATAAAAAAAAAGCATGTGAGGAGGAGTATAACATAAACAAAACTATTTAGAGGCTCTGAGTTTACTGACAATTCACACACAAGTCTTGATAGCCAAAAGTCAAGTAATCTTCCAATTAAGTATTTCAATTTTTACCTTTAAACCAGTGCATTTCTTCTAGCTAGACTACAGGGATCTCTGAATTGCACCCATTTGTGATTTCCATTGCAGATGGCTGAATTAAGGAAATTTTATATACAATAGTATACACTTGTCAAGCCTTTCAAGGTAGTATGCAGCAAAAGCAGGAGCAACTCAGTGCTCATTCATAACTATACTCCCACTCTTACTAAACCAGTAAGATTATCTTTGCAACATATTTTCAGTCATCTGATTCTCAGCTGTGATAGTAAGGCAGATACAAGGCATTCTCCTTGGCCTCTTTTGCATTCCCCTTAAAACAGGATGTTTCAAGTTGTTTCCTCATAAGTAAATTCCACTCCTTGCCTGCAAATCTCCACATATTGGGGTGTGTCTCCAGGTGAGGCTGGAGATTAAGACAGGAATTTGCCAGAGCCCCAGGGCAGCAGGGTTGAACAAACAAGAACACATTTCGTTAGCTGAGATCAGAGCACCACTCTCTGGACAAATATTTACAGCACTTTTTTACCACCACATGGCAGCGATTCTTCTGCAATTGTTCTTTAATGACTGAACCATTTCCAGAGTTACTGAGGCGGGGGATGTCATCTCTTCAGCGATGGCTACTTTTCTCCCAGATCTGCTCTTTTTGTGTAGCAGTAATCTTGAGGCAGAGATCAGCAGGACTGGTAGAAACCACTCAATCACTCAAGCCTTTTATGGAAAACTATTGTATCTGAAAGGTTTGGCAGTTGGAGCACAAATTTGAGAAGAATGCTTTTCCCTCTCACCCTTGGAGAATGACAAGTTGTCCTTAGTAGAATCAAAACATTTTTCTTTCTCCTGATCCTAGGGTGTATTAAAAGCAGATTGATCTGCAGCCATGGGTGTTGAATGGCACTTCTGATGTTTTCCTACATATATATACACTTTTGGTCCTAAAATGTCTGAAAAAAATTAAGGATGACTCCTCCAATAAGAAAAATTAGAAGATAATAATGAGGGAATGGCACAAAGTAGAGTGGAAATCAGTCCAAAACCAGGGCTGCCTGTGGGCTGATTTCTGCTGCATGGGGTACAGTCTCTCAATGACTTGTGCACAAAGGGCAGTGGTGCAGCAAGCATTCCGTCAGTACCACAGCAGGGTTTTTGGAACACAAACTGCCCTTTCAGAGGTGAAACACTTGGAGGTGAGATGATGTGTCATGGTTGCAATGCATTACAGCACCATGCAGAACACACAACGTGAAACACACAAAGGAAGACATGAAAATAGGAAAGTCAGTGAGAATATAATGGCTGTGTTCACAGGCAATATGGGATGGTTTGGGAACAAAAGGCGATAACAGGCCAGTTCTTTAGTCACTGAAAAAATATACAATCACATTACAGTCAAGGGAAGTATAACAGTTCCCATCCTCCTCTAGTGATCTCACCCAGGATGTAAACCAGATTGTAGAGACAAAGCCCTGAGCACAAAACAAAGAGCTTGAACTTGAGGTCAGTGGATGGGGAGCCAAGAGCCTGCTGGAAGCAGGGAGGCGGCACGTGCAAGCGCCAGAGGAAGCCCGTCTCTCCCCAAGGGACAGGATCCTCACAGCTCCATTCTAGCACATTTCTTTGTCACACAAGCTGTAGAAAAACAGTGCTGCAAGTGCTGTGCATCAGTGGCAGCAGAGTAATTCCCACAGAGCACGGCAGGCAGCAATACGGTACAGCTGTAATTTTATTTTCACCTCTCGTGAGCACAAGAAGGCTGAAAAAAACCATTTTGTAAACCAAGAAGCACTAACACATGTTCAGTAGGAACTGTCTGTTTATTCCAGCTGTTTATGACTACCACCCCCAAACGCTGGCTTCACCTCATCACGCAACTACTAGAAAATTTATACACTAGTTTCATGTGGAAATGTTTGAAGTCTGACTCAGAAAAAAAGCAAACATCTGCTGCCAAATCATGACTGAGCATATAGGTAAAAAGTGAAGGAAAAGCAATCTGTCTCTGAAGATTATAAATAAGGATATGAAACAAGGGACTTAAAATGATAATAAATTGGAGGAGAGGGGTGTTGGAGGTTTTGGTATGGGTTGTTTGTTTGTTTCAGTAAAATTAAAGCTTATTCAAATCTATTTGACAGAGTTGCATTCAACTCAAAATTAATGAAAAAAATATTTATTTAAATGTGTACCAATTGGTATGCTTGTTTTCTTTTAAACATAACAAAAAATTTTATTCAATCCTTCTGCCTCTATAATGAGTTTGGAAGTGCTTGTTGTGTAATTTTCTTTTTCTTTTGTATGTTCATAAGTCTACATTTTACTGTTGTCTCAGACCTAATTTAATGTTCTGGAGCTGTATGTGAGAGGTGATGAAACCTTTTCTGATTAAGTACCCTTAGCCACTTCTCCTCCAGAAGGAGGTAAATTCATTTATTACAGGTTATATAGGTAAATAGGTATCACACCCATCTCTTTCTCTGTGCTGAATCTAAGGTGCTCTCAGTGCTCAGCCCAGAACTGATGAATATTCTGCCTCTACTTCCTCGCACAACTAGCTACATTCCAGACTTCTGCACTTCTTTACAAGCACTGACAGAACAACTAAGAAACCTTCTCAGAATCAAGGTGGCTTCATCAACAACTTAAACTCGAGGCCCGGGAGAAAGAAGCAAAAGGATTGTATCGAAGACACACAATAGAAACAGGCTGCAGCTGGAGGAGAACTACCTACAGAGCAACACCAGCTAGTCCAGATGAGATTTCTTATGGCAAAAGTAACAAAATAGTTACTCCAAGAAAGCCTTTTCAAGGCTTACCAAGAAAAGAGAGGTTTTTCATGAGCACGTGTATGGAAATCCGTGCTGCAGTGTTGTTAGCTCAGCAGCCCTGCATTCTCAGAGCATGTCACCATAATCCTGCTGCTGGGACACAAAGCCACTGCTGTTCCTCTCTCAGCAAGTGCTGAATTGAAGACTTAGGGGTTCCCTGTCTATGTAACAGATCCCCTCTGTGAAGTCTCACTGATGCTGCAGTTTGAAGCCAGATCCTCCTGTTCTCCTGGAATCTCAGAACATGGAGGTGCTGTTTGATGCTTTCAGTCTTTGCACTTGCTGTATGTGCTCAAAGACCATGATTCACACCTGGGCCAGTTTGGTTTTTCCCACACAATTTCCACGTAGACTTCAGGAGAGAGCAGGGACCAGAAATAATGGTCCAATATGAAATTTGGCTACAGCTCACAGGCAGCATAGTGAAAAACTCTGATTTTTCACTATGGCAAACCATTTTAGGCTGGTGTTATAAATATTCTCACAGAGCACAAGTTGTCCCATAAAAATCTGGATTTTGATTGTAAGAGAAATACAGCTTTTTTCTCTTAGAAGACATTGATATTGTAGGGAGAGGAAAATAATACAAGTAAGGTAAACTCTTGTTCTCATGCTCTCTAACATTGCCTGTTTTTTCTGACCAGTAGTTAGATATATTTATTATTGACATAGAAACTGAGAAAAATCTGTAAGAAAATACAATTTAATCAAATGCAACAGAACTCTTTTATCCACGCTATCAGTGTATTTAGATTACTGTGTCATAGCTGTTAAAAACCTGTTTCAGCTAGCATTTTTAATTCATAAAGTTAATTTAGTCATCCTTATACAGCGTAATTCCTAAAAGCAAAGAGAAATTGTTAGACATAGAATTCTGAATGCTGCCTCACTAGGAACAGTTTTCAAAATTCTTTGTTTTAGGAAAAATTGCCTGCCAGAAGAATTAAATTAACCTGGGAGTTATTGAGCTGCTTTCATCAACTGCAGTATCCCTGTGAGTCCACACCAACTATGGATGCTTATGAATCATTTTAAATCTCACAAACTGAATTCATAGAAGGTTGCCACTGGAAATATCCCATACCAGCATCCCATCTCCTTTCATCAAAAACTCATCTCATCTAAAATGCAAGTTTCTGGCTACTTTAGCTGCAAGATAAAACCACAAACTATGATGAAGTGCATAAACCCAATTCACTTAATCTGTGAACATAATTCACACAGACTTTGGGGGGTTATTCAGCAATATGATGTGTCAGTTTACCACAGATAAGGCAGGAAAAAAGGGGATGTGTGATGGATTATGTTCTTGGCCATGAATATCCCTCTTTGTTATGTGGGAGGGGCACGGTGAGAGGCAGCAACTTCCACAAAAAGAAACCAGATCTAAGGAGGCTTAGGACTATAGGACTACTCAGCTCCCACCAAGGAGAGTGATGACAGCATGGGATAGAAGCCCAACGAGATATGCTCAGTCTTACTTGAAATACTGGCTGAAAAAATTAATAGAAGCTTACCTGGTTGACATGCATTTTGGGGCAAGTATTTGAGTGGAAGTACTTCCTTGAGTTTTTATGGTATTTTATCCCCTAATGTCTGTCTAGGACAACAGATGGCTGACAGAAATATAAAGTACCTTGTATCTTTTTATGAAATATTTACTGCACGGCTTCACTTCTCCTCAAGTATCTTCAACAAAAACTGCAAGTCTCCAGCACATGTAATAGAACCTCACTATAAAATTAAAAAGATAAAAAAAGACAAGACACAATAATAGCAGGTCAGGTATTGAAAATGTTTCTTCAGGGGAACAGCCTGGATCAACATCAGAACACCACCACATTCAGAGATTTACTGGTCACTAAGGCACTCTGCTTACCAGTGATTAGAAAGGATGTCCTCACCAACCCTGAAGAAGATATATTCCCAGGCAATAAATTTTCTCTGTTTTGCAGAGTTCCTTGACACTAAGTATAAATCTGGAATCGCTCATATTTTCTACCTCTGGAATAAAGCAGGCCATGGCAAGGTAGCCATCCATCATTTTTATTGAGTGTAAAAACAGGCATTAAAGTCCACTTTTAAAGTGGTTGCCTTCAGAGAAAAATAAGGAACAGCAATGATGTGATGTTATGTCTTAGAGGGAGGAAGCAGTGCTAAAATAAAACATACTGTCTTGGTCTTCTCTAAGTGGGGTGAGCTACCAAACAGACTGCCTTGTATGAGTCCCACAGAACAAAGCATTGGCTCCAACACTGAAACGCTCCTACTTAGAGTATCCTTGGGGATATTGAAAACCTGACAGGACACAGACCGGAGCAATGTGATCTAATTGACCCTGCTTTGAGCAAGAGGGGGCTGGACAAGCCAGTCTTTCTAAGACCTCTTATACTTCAATAATTTTGTCATTCTTTTAAAATACTGTTTTAATTTACAGTTCTCTTAAAACCTCCCTACCTGATAACATGTAGTTAGACAAAATTCACTTTCTTGTCCAGTATGGTTCTCATATCCCTGATAATACAGAACAGTTTGAGAAAGAGATTAATTTTCATGAGTCAAGAACCTGAAAAAAATAAATTAATCCAAAAATAGTATTTTATGATCCAAGATGGAAAGGTTTTAGAATCAAGATCTCTAAAAATCTTCTGGTTTACTACATTAGTACCAAGCTGAATTCCTCTGTAACTAGTATAGACAAAAGCCAGAAATTTTACTTGTGACTGAATAGGGGAAACAATTACACTAAAAAGTGTGTAAAATAGATGTAGGATGTTCCAAAGCCTAAATGGGAGCAGCTGTTTTAAACAATGCCTGGTTGTATGACATTCGTTGTCTCTTCTTTGAGACTGTCGTCTGTCCTTGGACAATCTGTAAGCACTGGCCTTCTTTTAATACTAACTTTGAGAAAAAAGGGATACATGTACCAATTATAGTGACCCAAACAATGGGAACACTTGCTTTGGGAACTTTGAGGATGGGAGTTCCACATCTGTTTGGCAGCTGTCCTGCTCTTCTGTTTACTTGGAAACCATATAGGTTTGACATTTAGTCACTCACAGTCTGTTGCCTAAGCCAGAGTATTCCAGGGAACTCCAAACTGTCTTTTATTCTGACACAAGGCTTTGCAATACTTTACAAGCAGGATGCTTCAGCTTAGAAGCAACCTGTAAATTGTGTTGTAAAATGTGTCTTTCTCTTACACAGCTCCCACAGTAGATCAGTGCATGAGTTAGAAAAGGCATTGTGGGAAAAATTTGCAAGGAGTTATTAAAAGCACCAAAACTTTTTATCTTAGTTCCCCTAAAATTAAGTAACACAGAAGCTACAAACAGCATGAGAGATAGCTAAAAGAGGAGTTTCTCTCTTCTCTGCATTTGGAAGAGTGGCACTTTAGGTAGGATAGAAGGCAGGAAAATGCTGGATACCATCTGCAAACCTTAGATGTACCAAAATGACATGACCCCTGAAAAAGTGCATACCTTCCAGATTTAAGATTCTAGAAATTACCTTTTTGAGTTTCTTTCACAAGTGTTGTGATACAGAGGACTCCGTGTTCCTCTTTTGCTTTTTTGTTACAATGACTATGTTACTCCTTTTCTTCACTCTCAGCCACTGAATCTGGGCTGCCCAAGGAGCAGGACCCTTACAAAATTCATCAAGATTGAAGGTAAAACTGTAGCAGGATAGATTCCACTTAGTTCCACCTTCTCAAGTCCTCAGGCTCTCTGTTTAGCCATAAGCAACCAAATATGTGGTAGTCATTTGGCCCAAGGCAGGCCAATGCCTTTTCTCCTAAAGGCCACAAATTATGTTGAGTGGAGTTGCTTCAACAATAATATTTACAAATATGTTAACAATAACAACATTTAAAAGTTTCTCTTTTCTATCTAAACAATGCTGCTTCCCTCAGTTTCCTGCCTAGCAGTACTTCAACTACTAGAAAGCAAATGTCTTTAAACTAAGAGGTGCAATATATTCTTCTTAGCTAGTAGCATCATAGGTACGGCATCTAGCATAATTGATTAAATTATGCTCAGTACCAGGACTATGGTATCAGGAATCTAAAACAGAATTACATTATTCAGGTGTTGTAAGGACCACAACTAAAAAAACAGTGGTTATTGAAGTCTCCTATTACTGTGTACAAAATATTTCTCCATTCTTCCAGGAGTCCCTGCTCCTGAAACCAACAGACAACCTCTGCTCATACAAGACCTCTCCCTGTGGCATTGCTTCTCTCTTTGGGAAACAGGATCTTCCAAATCAGTCTAGACCTGCGAGGAAGTGTGAATCAGTCATGCTCCAGGGACTGACCTTACAATCTTGTGCTTCTACTAGATTTGAGGGGAATAAATCAATCAGATCCTCTTATCTTTTTTTTTTTTTTTTTCCAGATTTAACTACACTGATGCTATGTCTTCAAAAACAGAAATACCAGATGAGCCACCCAGGTCAGCAGTATACTAATGACAGCACACCATGTTGAAGATAAAAGATGCCTAGTAATCCAGATTTTTCACTTGACATCCCACTGAACGTTCTAACGAATCAGATTAGTTTTAGAAGTCTTATGTATTCATTCAAATAATTTTAGTTTGTGTGAATTTTGATTAAAGTAAAAAACTTGAGATAAAATTCAGGTCTACATCATATATCACACAAGTTTGTGTGACTTGGTCATAAAGTAAACACAGTAATCATTCTAGCTCCCAATACCTGCTTTTAAGTAGATGTAATGTACTGTCATGTATTGTCATGTAATCTCAGTACTTAAAACACTTAAAGCAGTTGCAAAACATTTTTTGTAACATCAATCAATTAATAGTTATAATCCTTTACAAACAATGATGCTAGAAAGCTAAATAAAATATTAAAGTTAGCTTCTTCATTAATTCTCAGAGAGATAATGAATAAAGGGCTTTCAAGAGTTAATAAAGAAATCAGAGGGAAGCTGTAACTTTGCAAGCTATTTCACCATTTCCCCTCCCCTCCCTTCATCTGGATTGGATCATGTTAGTGTATGAGTCAGCTAATTATGAAAGACTTCTCTGAAATGAATTAGATGAACACAGCATCTTTAACAGAAACAGATCTTGTGACCTGGCAGAGTTCCCAACACAGTCCAAATAAAGCCCACCCAGATGTGACCACTTCCTTTACTGTAACTCAAAGAATAGAGTGAAATATCAATATGAACTTCCTCATCTGAGCATCTTCTCAGTATTCCTGATGGACAGGAATAATAACCATTTGCTACTCCAATGAATCAAATCATATGTGGCACTTGACCCAGAGATAATCTAGTTTAATATTATTGAGAACAACGCTACATTTTTCAATTAAATATGTCAGTTTTCTATTGCCTGCAAAAAAAAGATTGGGACCTACAGACTAAGTAGGTATTTTAAAATACCTTCTTAGGCAGTTCTGGTGAATTTAAAGGATGTAAGCTTGTCCAAAGGCACTGTTATCCCAAACGTGCCTTTCAGATTATTTTTGGAAGCTAAATGCTGTTGGTGCACTTCACTACCTGGAGAAAAGGTTCTGGACTTTGGTTACTGGTCTGATACCCGATTCTTTCATGTTAGTACCCAGATTCAGTTCAGTGGTGACTTCAGCAGCCATTGCACTGGAACTGTGCTATAGTTCACTGTCTTGAAAGAACAACTGAAAAATTATGAAGATTTAATTGGTTTTGTCTCTGTGATGACATTTGTAAGCCAAGAGATTAGCTTCACAATTAATACAAGCTGTAGCTCAGTCACAGACTTGCAAGCCTCAACCCCTGCAGATAAGGAAAAAAAGGCAATATAAGTTGTAACCTGCACACTAAATGAACATTTAATTCATGTAGTAAGTCAGATGTGTCAGTAGAAGTGGCCACTTACCTGTTTAGACAAGTGATACCATTCACACCTGGTTAACATCAACTAAAGAGTTGGGGGAAGAAAGAAAATTAGAAGTAAAAGCAGAAATAAATTCCAAGCATCAACACCCAAATCAGATCACCTTGATATTAGACACTCCAAAGGTATTACAGCAAAATCAGATTCACATCTCTGTGTGGTACAGCTGCTTGCACTGACTGAGCCATACACCTTAGTGTAAATCTAGTGACAGCTGGTCCACTAAAATTCAAAGTAGACAAGGAGACACTGGTCACATGGATCTCTGGAAGTCTTGCTGGTTTTCATTTCTTCTTTTTCATTTCTTCTTCTTTTTCAATTTTTCATTTCTTCTTCTTTTTAAAGCAAATGGTTTTTTAATGTGCTGGGTTTTTTTCAGTGGGATGCACTGTGAGTGTGAGAATATCAAATTAATTTGGCATTACAAACTGAGTTTCAAAGCCTGAATGATTAACATCACTTACAGTACAAAACACATGGCCAAAACTTTTTCCTTCTTATGCTAGTTAAAATCCACAAGTACTATAAAGGAAGGCAAAATCTGACTTCTTATAGGACTTAAAAATAAGATCTATTTAGAAAGATTCTGTCTATCCTTATTAGTCTGTAAATGTGTTCACCCTTATTAGTATTGTGAATCTGGATTTCTCAGCTTGTTTTTTAAGCATGACCATTTCATAGTTTTCTTTTTGTTTTTTTACTTTTTCCCCCACCTAGTGACTTGAACTACTCTAATTAAACTTTCCAGCAGATTTCACACTTATTTACTGAACTCTTTGGTTACATTTGACATAGTGTGTGTATATCTATCTTTCTGTTCTTTTAAGTGATACCCAGTGAGATTTGCTGATGTGACAAGAGTCTATTTCCTTGGCCTTGAAGCTACCCAGGGGAATAATGCATATTCATTTTTATGTCATGATTTCTAGTAAAGACACAGAATAATATTCATCACCATTTCATTTAACTAACTTTTACTACTAAGTCCTAACCAATGCCTGCTAGTGCTTTCCAAAGAAAGTTAGAATCAAGCGATGCTTTCTGACTAAATGTTTAATCTTTACTATGAATTTACTGCTGCACATTTTTTTAATATGAAATGTCCTACTTATTCTCTCTGACTGCATTAGAGCAAGTTCTTGTGAGGGAACATTCTCTAGTAAACCAAAGCAGAGACAGCTGGAACTAAAACTGGTTCAAAAGCTGATTATATCTCCCACTTTCACTATTAAGCATCATGAGCCTTGTAAACCATTTATTGCTTTTTCATTTTCTTTCATTACTGAAATGTTCTTATTATGTCTAAAATTCTTTACTAACAAAAATTATCAGAGGGAAGAAGGAGGTTTACTGAATAGAATCTATATGAAGCAAGTAGTCCCACTTCAGGGTTTTTCTGTGTGAAATTTCAATTTCCAGTGGGTCCCTGAAGGATATGTTGGCTGTATTCAGCTCATGTCACATAGCCTAGGGGTTACAGCACTTTCTGAGCAGTGGGATATACAATTTTCAAACCTTCTCTGATTTGGCAGCTTTGAATGAGGTCTCTTGGACACCAAACTGAGGCCACTGATAACCACAAGCATTCTAGAGCTTGAGGTTGGTAAGAGAAACCTCTTCTTTTTGCTGGCTTTGTCAGCAGTTGTGAATCTTCTTAATAGCCAAATACCAAAAATCTAAATGGAAGAAAAATATTTCAGGAATGCTGAAACTTCAGGGTGGTTGTTATGACAATATTACTACCAAATATCAATTCAAGTATGTATATACTTTTAGAGAAGTAAAACTGCATTTTTCTATAAATAAACAGTGCTCAGAAAAATCCTGCTGATCCTGACAAATATCTGTCTGCACCATGTCACCATCCAGATAAACAACCAGATAAACATTCTGCGCTTCAGTATCTTTTTTTGCTTGAATTATCATGTTTTTGTACAGAAGGGATATGGTACAAGAATCACTGCATGATGCTATTTAAAAAAAGAAAGGTTTCCCTTTTCAACTAATTAATATTATAGAAAATAAGTTACTCTGTGCTAGCAATAAAAAAGCAAAGTCTTTTTAGCATTTTGACAACTGATTTTTTTCAGTTTAATTCAGTTCCTATTTGTTTCATACCATATTTCTTCCTCTTACATAATATATTTTTTATGGCAAATTCCCTTCCTTGCTTAAGAAGAACCTCCCCAAGCCCTCTCTAATTCTGCTGTTTAAACTGTATCATGGAGTGGTGTTTTTTTTTCCTAGAAATAAGTCTTCTTACACTGCCCTACAGCTTTTAAAATTAACATTATTTAAAAGCCAACTTCTCTGGCTAAATCATATTGTCAAACAATCACCACCAAGGCAGTAGTGATTTCAGTCTCATTGTATGGATGCTGATTTGTCCCAGTATCCCACCACAATTTCATTACCAGTGCACAAAGGACTGGAGACTTCTCTGCACAGCAAACTGCAGTGTACAGCACAGCCCTGTGTGCACGTTTGGGTGTCCAGCCTGACCAGCTGCCCACGTGCTCACTCAGCCCCTGTTCTCACTCTTTTTGCCAAACAGCAGAACTTGCAGCATTTGTCAGATCCCAGAAGAGACAGCAGCTGTCTTCTACAAAGCAAGGGTATGATAAGTATGTTTAGAGCAAGGGTATGATAAGTATGTTTAGTTCTCTAGGGCCTTCCCTCCGACTGTGTCCCAGACCAGTCCTCTCTCCTCTTCCACAAAAACAGTAGGAAGACCTGCTGGAGAAAGAAGGGATGAATGTAGGCACTTATGAGGTACTTGTGAATGCCAAATATAGGGAGAATAGGGACACGGACAATGAAGCAGCAGAAGCAAGAGGTTCACTGAAAAGAGAGAATACACACTCCTATCCATCCTCTCAGGGACCTCTGAGATCTCCCAGTACATGCCAAATCTCTAATGCCTGTCTTTGTAGTCCTTTTTCCCAGGCTTCTCAGTCTCTTCAACAAAATACACCATGGCAAAAGCATAGGATTCATAGACTCACAGAATCATAGAATGCTTAAGGCTGGAAAAGACCTCTAAGATCATCAAGACAAATTATCAGGCTACCATTATGTTCACTATCAAAGCATGTTCTAATGTGCCATATCCACCATTTTTTTAACAGTTCCAGGGATGCTGACTCCACTTCCCTGGGCAGCCTGTTCCAACACCTGAAAAACTTTCTGTGAAGAAATTTTTCCTGATATCCAACCTAAGCATCCACTGGCACAACTTGAGACCACTTCCTCTTGTTTTGTCATTTGCTTCCTGGGAGAAGAGACCAGCCTTCACCTCTCTACAGTTCCATTCAGGGAGCTGCAGAAAGCAATAAGGTCCCCCTTGAGCATCATTTTCTCCAAGCTAAATGCCTCCAGCTTCCTCAACTGCTCCTCATCAGAGCTGTGCCCCAGACCCTTCCCCAGCTCTGTTGGTCTTCTCTGGACATGCTCCAGCACCTCAATGTCATTCTTGAAGGCAGAGCTGGACAGAGCACTCAAGGTGCCAGTGTTCACACACTGCAGGTGCAGCCACTGTCAATCAGCATGCCCAGGTCCTTTCCTGTGGTCCCAGAGCCACTTTCCAGACACTCTTCCCCAAGCCTGCAGTGCTGTCTGGAATTGTGACCCAAATGCAGGAACAGGAATTCAGCAGTGGCCTTGCTGAACCTCACACAACAGGCCTTGGCTCATCAATCCAGCCTGTCCAGATTCTTCTGTAGAGACTTCCTGCCCACCAGCAAATCAACACATTGTTTTTTTGATTGATTTCACCTGCTGAGAAATTTTGAGCCAGTTTTGAGCATAAAAAAGGAGAACCTGTCACTTTATCCAGTCTTGGTACAAGTAATACTGGCCACAGCTATTCCAGGATCTAGAGATGTCACTGGTAAAGGAGAATCATCCAGTTTTCAGAAGAAGCAACAATGGCATGGGTCCCAAAGAAGACTGAATCTCTTCTAAGAATCTCTTCTAAACATAAAATTATGGTAAAAGAAAAAGCCCCAATATTTCTTTTCATTTCTATTTTACTGTTCTCCCACCAGCATGTTTTATCTGCAGAATGCTTGCAAAACTCATTCCATGCTGTGAATATGAATGAATAATAATAACTTTCCCAGGTCTGAGCTTCTTCAGAGCTGTCTACAGATGCAGGCATGTAGCATTTGCTCACACTAGGCTTGTTTGTTCTCACAGCAAAACCATAACAGCTTTAGATTTGCATTTTCTTAAATGCAAAATAGGGTTCTGATGCAATTCAGGTACAGAACTCCAAACACGCAGCTAATATTTATGCATGAATCCAAAGTCAATTCTGTGCTTGTTTCTGGAAAAGAGCTTCTCCTTAAGCTTACTGGATACAAACAAATGTCATGGCACTAACTGCTTTTTGGCACGAAAACATTTAACTATGCACCTAACACCTGTTCTGTGCTAGTAATTTCTTGTCCAGTTTTTCATGGATAAGACACTAAAAAAAATACACCACTATCTATTGCTTTGCTGTCATGGCCACCTTCAAAACAAATATCTGTGCCAGCCACGAGCACATAGATCACTGTTAAGACACTGAGGTTTGCCAAAATGGAGCATACTGGGCAATCTGTTCACCTGTGGCCTCCAGGCTCCCTTCTCGTAAACAGCGAAATGCTTGCGCTGTGAAATGAAGATCAAATTTGGGCATGTGCACAAGGGCACGTTCAACCTCAGTCTTAGAACCCATGTCTAAAGTTTCAATCCTCAGACTTACCAAACAGTTGACATCCAGTATGGAAAGAACCTAAATTACCTGAACATTTATTCACTTGTTTCAAAACCACCCTTATTTAAATCTAAAGGTGCAGGCAGGAGAGATGTCAAATCCTGAGATCAACAATCTACTCAGGGTGCAATAATACACTGACTTACGTTTCTTGCAGATATTGACTTGTTAGTGGAAAAAGTAATAGGTACAATCCACCTTTTACTCAACAGCAGAGTAGCTCCTGTAATCATCTCCAAAGGAAAAAAACATATTCAAATTATCCTTTCATAAGTAGAACAGTAATTTAACCTTAATTTTCCCTACAAAAAGGAAAGGTGAGCTAGCTTTCATGGTATCTAGTATTCAGATGTGGTCAGTCTCTCCCAGTCATGTGGTTCCACTTTATATTAAGCTTGTAGGTATCTACAGAAGAAATTATGACTGCATGGAATGTTGGTAAGGGCATAAATCTACTGTTAACTGCAAGATCTGGAAGTCATTGGAGAGATTTTATGTTGGACTATCATCTCCAGCACAAGGATATAAAGAAATGAACCCAGTAAAGGACTTAGATAGTCAAGGTCTAAAACACAGAAAACACAGAGAAGTGAAGAGAACAGTGTTTATTCAGCCTTGAGAAGTGAGGGCAAAGGGGAGAAAACATCACTATCTATAAATGCCTGATTGGAACAAATGAAGACAGAAACAGATTCTTCTCAGAGCTGCACAGTGGATAAAAGGATAAGACACCACAGACTCAGCCTGGCTTGCCACTCTCAGGGACTCTGCAATCCTCATGTCTCTGCAATACCACAACAAATGGCAAAGAATCATTCACAAAATCAAATTACTAGCTAAAAATACTGGTAATTTTGCTAATTACCAGTATTACAATACTGGTATTGTAATTATAAACCCTATATAATACATAAACCATGATCATAAATACACATAGACCCCAAGCATATTTTCTCCATGTTTTGACTGCCAATACATACAGTTCAAAATGAAACGCATGCCTCAAAATGTTATTATTATTTTATGCATTAAAACTATTTTAAGATTTCAATATTACTCTATTAACTAGCTCTGGCTGCTTCTTTCTCTCACTGACCATGACATGATGCTGGACTTTTCTCCTACAGCCACCAGCAAGTGTTACAGTATATAAATTACAGACTTTGCTTCCCTAGAAATGTTTGCTCTCTTAAAATTACTATAGAAAAATCATTTTCTCCCTCTTGAGACTGAGGCAGAATTGACTTGAAAGTAATTTCTTCATCAGATTTCACAGAAAAAAAATTACCCAGATGATTTAAAACTGTTTTAAGCTAAAACATAAAGCTAGTGAAAAGAAAGCACTGGGCTGTTGGATTATTAGTGCCCATCACACCATTTTTCTACAATTTATATTATACTGGACATTTTGCCCAGTACTCACAATTGTACTTCAACAAAATGTTTTTGACTTTGCATTTGCACCTGATTCTTACTGTCTTTAAAGCAAATTACCTCAAATAGGAAGCTTAGGCTGACATTTAGAAAATCAGACACAGAGAACAGAGTTTTTCCCATAAAATAATTAATTACTGTAAAGCCCAACTCGAAGCCAGAGCAAAGGGCATACATCTTTGACCAGCACTTCCTAGGAGAAAGCAATACACATAACACAATGTTCCAAAACAAAACTACCAGAAATAAGCCTTGTCTCCAGTGCATGGCAGAAAGAATATACCATATATAACACTTTTCTTAGGTCAATTAAAGCACAACAGGTTGGGGATTTAAAATCCAAGGAGAGGACCTGAAAAACCACAAGAGAATGGACCCTGTGGTCCATGTTCAGAGCCTGAGGCTTCAGTGTGACCCTCCAGTTGCTGTCTTCTGCTTTTCTCCCTGCTGAACTTCCACTCTCACAGCAGAGAGCCAGGAATCCAAAGCCCCAGTTTCAACATGCCCTGACTAACTCCCAGCTTGCACACTAAGCAAGAGGCAATTCTCCCACTTGCAAGTTTTCTGCCACTTTAAAAGCTGGGATAAACTCCACTAAGAGTATTTCTCAACCCCCATTTTTCTTTGCAGTCCTTACTTTTTGTAAGTGTATATGTCCAGCATTGCATTATTAAGTAAATTATGGATTTTTAAATGTCCAACAATAGTATTTTCCCACATGCATGTTAAGTGAGGTTGAGAGCATGGTTCAAACCAAACCACTGTCACCTAAAACAAGCTATTATTTCACTGAGTGTTATCCAGGGTATGAACAACCAGACAGGATTCCAAAAAGACATTATAGACTGGCATGATCACCTGCCATTCATATAAAGTCTTCCTTCATATACTTCTAGGTAATCCACACAATCCAATATTGGATTATATTATTTTTGTCAAAACATTCAAATATTTATTGGCTGACCCCAGGGAGGGACCAGGGAGACAAAAGTAAATGGTTGTCCTTCTTTCACTCAAGCAAAATAAGGGTTCAGGGCAGCAACAAGTGGAAAGCTTTCCACCACCAAAATAAAGCCAGGATAAAACAGAGATCAGATATGGAAAAAGCTTCTGCCAACATAGTTAAATTTGGGCAATGTGAAGGCACCTAAAATAAAGGCTTCCTACTGTCTCTAACCGTAATGATTTCTATAACAAACATGCACTACAAGAAACCTGACAGGAATATCTTATGATTATGCACATATAAGCTAATAATATTCCCTTTGCCATGATCATAAAAGAGTAAATTCTGGATGGAAAATGATCAGACTAAAGAGACTTGACCTTGAATAGGAAAATTGACTAAATTTAAATATTTTTCCATATTCACAATGGAAAAAACATGAAGTGGTGGGAAAAGTATTTAATTCTCAGAGTCCATTTGAAGGTCTGCTGAGAAACAAATCACTGGGACTCATTAGAATGTCTCTCAAGCGACATCTTTTGGGAAAACACAAGGAGAAATAGTATGGTAGAGCAAAGACATCTGTAAATGGCAAAGACATTCAGACATGTCAAGCTGATTAAACATAAGGTAATATAGTGAATCACACCACCATCATTCAACTCAATCAAGGAATTGAGCACAGGACATTTAGTGTCATATTAGATAAATTAGTTAATGATAGAACAATCTAGACCTCTCAGCCATAGCACTTCATGTCTGATTAAATATGAGTGATTTAAGCATTCATTGTTGAGCACCTAATTACACTAGGATGTCATTAGCCTCTCTGAAGAGCATATAAAGAGCTAACTGCCATAATAAAAATCACTGTGAAAAGATTCCCCTGATCAGCCATTTAATGCAATGAGACTCTGGTGTTTCTGATTTGATAACTTCGGCAGTCACTGAAAAAAATGCTTTAGATCAAAAGAAGAAGCTGTATTTCTGGTCTTCACCAATACTTTTAATTTCTTCATCCATGCCTAACTGTTGATGTAAAATTCTTTCTTATCTACACTATATAAATAAAGAAATAAAATGCCATTTGTGTGTAATGATAAAAGACTTTATTGCAGCTTTATGACCAGATCACAAGTAAGCAAATAAATTATGTTTGTCTGTATTTCTTGTACAATTTTGAGATGAGAGGATATTTTTATTCTTTATCTTCATTTCTACGTGGCTGAATGGCAGTGTTTAACCAAATTGCTCCTCTATAACTGCAAGAATCCCCAAGCACTAAAAATCACTCAGGTGGAGAAAAACTAATACTTCTTCAGAAAAAACAGTTTTCAAAACTCATTTTGAAAGGCCAGACAGCTAATTATAAGATGTTATTTGCAGTAGGGAAAGAGGACCAGATAGTAGAGGATAAAGAATCCAGCCATTTCCTGGAGTGCAGAAAATATGTCCACACTAGAGGAAAAAAAGTCACAAAGCTGTATTAACAAGCTTGAAAAGGAACTTTGGGTTTGGTTTTGGTTGACTTTCAATAAAAAGTCATTCTTACGCAGAGATGAGGTAGAATTTATGGTGCAGGATGAAGTTACTAAACAGCCTAGAGAGATTACTTTACCAAAACCATTGTAACACTGTGAGAGGTATTCCAGCTTATTTTAAATCTTTGTTCATCATCACTTGTTGAAGAGCAGCACTTTCTGCAGGTACTATTGCTAAGCAGATAACCATGCTTCAGTGTGATGCACTGGGCGAGGAAAAGTCACATCTCTGAGGCTTGCTGCTTATCTGTGCCCTGCAGAAGACTATGCAAGTCTGAAGAAATGCAATCATCAAATGCAACACCTTAAAAAACCCCCTGTGGATTACAAAATACATTCAGAAATGGTAATACCGAATAAAACATTCTTGAAAATAAATTAATTCAAGTACGACTTAACTGCATTTTACGACAGTCTCTGTTGTGGTATAGTAAGCATCCTTTGATCTACTGACTTAAAAATATAAATTAGCTGAAAGCTTTGTAATAGTGCAGAGAGGTCCCAGTATGAGACAAGAGCAGAGTGAGGTAGGGGGAAAAGGATAAATTGAGTGATTAAAGTCATCACAGAGCACCCTCAGAAGGCTACAGAACATCCTGAGGGTGACTGTGGAGCCACTGAATGACACCTAATGTAGTTTCGAGCTGAGATGTACCAGAACAAGCATTTTCCCCTTCAAACCTTCCCTTTGCAGTGACAAATGGCCAGATTGGCCAAGGTGAGGAAGTGATCCCATTGTTGGTACGGTACAAGGTGTAAGTTGAAGTCAAAATGTGTGGGAAAAAGTTTGGCAAGAATCTCAATACAAGGTTTTGGAATGTGGTACACTTCTTGTACCTGTGCTATGTCAACTCAACGGACTGAAAGGGTGTATTTTACACAACATTTGTTAGCATTGTTAGCTTCCAAAAGTGATTTTTGGTGTGTTGGTGGGGTTTTTTTATTAACTAGCCTTATGCATCAATAGGGGATCTATTCAGACACTTTGTGGTCATAGAACTGTAACTGTTTTAACCATGTACATAATCACAGGTAGTCAAGATAGGGAGCACAGGCTACGTTCGAAGGAAAGGTTGACATAAACTACTGTTACTGATTTAAGTTCTACTTCATCTCTGTATAAGGATGATATTTTTTCAAAAGTTACCCAAATCCAGAATCAAACATATTTGCTCATGTCTCTCATATATCTATGCCATATCTTGTAAGCAAATTAAAGAGCAAGGCACGTTTGATGTTTTGCTTTGGTTGTTTGTTTTTTTTTATCAAGAAAAGGACTGCTTTTATGTGTTTTCTGAATAAATCTATATCTGCAAATTACCTATTAAATCAAATGTGCACAATCCCAGGACCTCAGAGTTCATTTATGTTCCAAAGAACACTTTTTATACTTTTTTCTTTTTTGGCGTGGTGACTGTGGGTGATATTTCCTTAGCAGGTAAGATAAAAATCTATGAAGTTTAATATCAGCTAGTGGCCCAAGTTCAAAAAAATAGAGTACATTTGGGTCAATCTAAGCTTGGCTGTTTCTGGCTGAGTATAAGTCTTACCTAGCCTGAAATGAGAAGTCCTTGCTTCATTTTGTAGCTCTGACATTCCTAACTACCAATCCCCTCAATATCTTACATACACAACAGACAGATTCCATAAGATTTAGTTCTACATGCTCCTCAGTTTTCCCAACAACTCTTGCTCTGTGTATGAATAAAAGGAAAATGCTAAAATTATGAGATGAGCAAGCTGTTCTCAAATTACAGAACAAAAAGGCAGATCCCAGCATCTGCAATGATTGTGGTACCATCTAGTGGAATAACCATGGTTTTACAAACAGTAACTCCAACCTATAGATCAAAGGGTAGAAGGAGAGTTTGAATCTGTAGCTGTGCCAATGTATCCATCCAGCAAGGAAAAGGACACAGCACACGGATATTTTGGAAGCTCCACGGGGTCTCTAAGAACAGTCATGTTACAGCAGTAGATTGGTGGCACCTGGGAGAAGGATGGTTTCCACACCAAAGTGGTGTTAAATACCAACACAGTTTCAAGGAAGGGAGGTGGGAAACAACCATCCCCAGTGCACCCCAAAAATATTTGTTTAAAAATGCTGCTGAAAACATCAAGGAGCTGATAAATGCCAGGCAATGTATTATGAAAGGATAACCTGCTCTGATGGCTCAGTATCAGAAGTTTTAAGACCTGTAAGTCACTGTTTGAAACAGATAACTGAAAACAGAATTGAATACAGTTCAATGTGAACTGCTTGTGCCTGGAAGATGATTGTGCCAAGCTGATCTGGTTCCAGGGGGGAAAAAAAAGAACAACAATCAATAAAAAGGCAAAAGAAAACCAAGAAAAAAAAAACAAAACAAAAAAAAAAAAACAAAAAAAACCCCAAAAAAACAACAAACAAAAAAAAACCCAAAACAAACCAAAACAAACTAACTAACATATTAAATCAAAGACAGGAGTACAATTATGGCAAGAAACAAAATAGGTATAAACCACTCAGGAGCACGTTATGTGCTGCACAGGTCTCTAACCCTCCAAGGCCTGGGACTGAGGACAGCCTGCCTGTAGAGCAGAATGAAAAACAAGCTAAACTCCAAAGTGCTCACATAACACATCTGTCCATGACTGATGGGGGTTGGAGCTGCTGATCCAGGAAGTCTCTTCTCTTCATGTCATATTTCCAGACTTTTATTCTCCTTCTAGATTTGCTATGAATTGTGAAACACCACCTTGGAAGACATTATTTCAATTGTAGAAACTGTGTCTGAACTGATGCTACAGTGAGCATATAAATCTCTGCTTCTGCTTATTAATTTTCAAGCAACCAGTTGTTTTATAATGCATTTAATTTTCTTTCTGCTGAAACTCTTTTTCAATAAGGTGTTGCATTGTCTCTTCACACATTTAATTTCCCAATCTTGAGGGAACATCCCAGTCTGACCATTCAGGAGGCACTTTAGGGGTCACACTCACACCCCCAGAGGCTTTATTAGGACTGAGGCCCCTTCACCCTGGGTGACTCCCGTGACCCAACAGATGCCCCTTTCACTCCCTACTCACTTCCCTCTCACAGTCAGACCAGGTTTCCTTACTGGCTAAAGGGCTCCCATAGCAGAGAAGCAGAACTACTTAATTTAATTATGTTGCAAAAAAAGGCCAACTCGAGTTGGTGCCTTGAACAAAGGACTGCTTGGGCTTTTATCCCCTCACAGATGTGTGCTGCACAGTCTGGGCTCTTCCTGCTGCCTCCTCAGCTTCTGCCTCATTTTTTATGTGTCTGGTGCTCTAGCTGGGCCACAGGTCCCAGGTACCTCTGTTGTGCACCGATTCAGCTGCTCACATCCTCTTGCCTCTAGCTCCTACCATGCAGAGCTCAACCTGCAGCTCTGCTGCAGCTGCACCCAGAGCTACTTTCACTCATTTTATTCTCATCTGGAGCTTCATGCCTTATGCTCGTGTGGTACAGAGGTGAGTTGTGTTAAAATGATAGGTCACTGCTAATCTGTCCTAGTGATTTTCTTGTCCATGTTATTAATAAAATTCTTCTTACAGGCTGTGATCAAAACAGGGAGGCAATTATCTCAGATTACACAGGTATCATCATTATAGAATGTTCTAAAGGACAGCAGTTTAATAACATCTGGAGCCCTGGCATGATAGGTTTGTACTAAAGGAGGCAGAAGAAAGTCTCCTTTTTAGATGTCCTACAAAGATTAGCTATGCAACCTGAAAAGAAATATTTGCATTTCTCATTACAACTGGTAGATTTTTTAAAAATCAGATAAAAATGTGTAGGTTTGAACACTTGTGGGTTCTTTTGTGTACATTAATTTCTACTAGAGGAACATCAGGCTCAGAGTTTACCTGGGGTTTACACAGCAGTGGGAGCTGCTGCAGAAGCACATAGGGAGAAGTGTGACTTGACAGCCCCTCTTGAAGGTATAAAAGGACAAAACGTGTCTCCCAGCCCTTCCCTGGGGAGCATCGTTTGAATCTGAGGGTACAGTGAGCTCTGTGAAGCTGCAGGAACGCATCCCTTTGTGAAGCGTTTCCATGTGTGCGCTGGCTGTGCCTCGTTCTGCAGTTCCCTGGCGATACCCACAGAGGGTACTCACGGATAACTCCGAAGGGAGCGATGCCAGGACCGGGGCACAGCTTCTCTTCTATTCCTGAGGAGAAGTCGCAGGAATCTTACTGCAGTTTACAGTAAATTTGCTTTTGAGAGATTTATCAGTACTCATCAAGATTTTTAATTCTGGTCTTACTGTAGTGTCCCATAATCAAAAGATAATTAGATTGGAAATGTTGTTGCTGTATCTTACACAGAACTAAATGGACTGAGGCTTGCTCATGTTCTTTGTATCCCCTCCAGCTCTCTGTGTCACCTTCTCCAAATAGGCCAAGTGCTTCATCTTTTCAATTCAGATCCTGAGCTACTTATACCTCAGGATATGAAACAGAAAAGAAATTTAATGGGCTATAGTGCCAAGCCCAAGACCTGTATTTAATCTTCCACTTTCCCCAGAATCTTCACTGCACAAACTGATTTTTGAATCTCCAAACGTCCTATTAACATTATAGCATAAGCAGGGGGAATTTATTTCAGAGGCTCTGCCAGGTACTTTCTGAACATATACTTGTGTTTATTTATTTTAATGTGGTTCTGTGAAAAGCAACAAAACCTCTCTAGTCCCAATCCTCTAGCTCCTGGTTGATTCAGCCAGGATACCAGAACCTCTTCTCAGTGTTTTTGCACAGCCTGTAGGTTGTCCTCCTCTGTTTCATCAAGGAAAGCTTGCTATAGCCTGCTACAAACAGCTTCTAAAGCAAGTTCTGCTACTCTGGAACAAATTAATGGAGATGGTATGAAACAGTAAATTGTTTCAGCTCAATATTCTATCCAGGATAGCTTTTGACTAGAGCTGCTCCTTATTTCTTCTAGGAATCTATGAAATCTTATGTGACAAAGCCCACATTAAAAAAAAAAAGGGCGACTGAATTGACTACAAGCATTATATAGTTCGTTCTTGCAGACCTGAACCTCACTACATCAAGAAATTTGTTCACAATGGCTGCTACTATACAGAGCTTTAACAGGGTCACTGCCCTCTACGTTCCCACTGAACCTGCTGAGGCAAACTTCCAAACCACAGACAGCTTTACAGGCATGGGAAGAGTGGATCAAACACACTTGCCTTTCCTCAGGCATTCCCTGTGCATGGAACAGATGGGACTTCAGCATCTGAGTGACACATCCCACACTTTCCTTTTGCTGCAAATGAATGAACATCAAAATGAAATAGAAAAAAGACATTTACATAAATATTCAAAATCCAACTTCTTAAATAAGTAACACGCTACCTTCAGCGTAATATAATCTAGTTATTTCTCAGACACTAACAACCTTGACCACAAACCTTTCTAACCTTAAAAAATCAGGGTCTCAATCTGCATATAAATTATGCTCTTGAATTTAATCACCTGGGAAAACAGCAAGCTTAATGGAGCCTTTGTAGTTTTTATTACAGGACAAAAACAATCCCTATCTGCAGGAATTGGAATCTTTAAATTAATCATTTCACAGGTGCCACACTGGGCCAGACTTGTAAGAATATTTAGGGACTGTGAGAAAACCTCCAAAATAACAGAAACTATTGTATTTACCTAAAGGTATACACAATGAGATAAACCCTCAAAAACCTTCAGATAACTGAGCATCCCCCTACACCATTCTCACAGGCAGTTTAAGGGCTGCAACTGTGAGGGAGTAAGTAGAGAGGTAGCATATCTCAGCCTTCCCAGTAAGCAGACAGAAAAGGACATTGCAGAGAATCTTTGGCCTTCAAACACTAATGTTTGGTCTGGGAAGGACTGATAGATGCAGCACCCAGACCTCGCCCTCACACTGCTTTAGACAAGGCTGGAGGAACACCCAGTGCTGGGTCAGTGTGGTGCTTGCTGAAGGCACCACAGAATGAAGTGCAGAGGTTAAGGTGGACATGGAGGCCACAGACACACCATGCAGGACAGCTTGTCTGCCACAGAACTATGCAGATATCAGATGTTACAAGGTTTCTTGTCTACTCTCCACGGGCACTTTTGTGGTCAGCATCTTTTCACTGCAAAGACAAGGACACGTAGTGATGCTTAAACTCTCCTCCTGAGCACAAGCATCCAGACAATTTAGGCTCACCCCATTGTTAGCACAATGGACAAAGAGCTGAAATGTCCCATTTGGTGACAAGTGCCTGCTGCTGAGAAGCTGGATATCCCCTAAATCAGTAGTTTGAAGTGTTTACCAGATATGCAGAAGAGGCAGCTGGAGTTGTAGACAGGTGGGGGAATGTGGGTGCACATACAGGTGCTTCCCATTAAAGGTCAGCTGCAAGCAGATAAGCTCAGCAAGTCATACTCTTGATTGAAAATAAAACCATAGAACAATTCTTGCAATGTCAGCACTGATTTCTAGTGGAAATGTAATGGAATAGTCAAATATTTTAATTTTATTATCAGATTACTTCACTTTTGAAGCTCTCAGGAGATCCCACATCTTGCAGATGGCCATGTCTAGAAAAATGCATTATTATCCTTTTGATAGAGCACCTTAGTGACTCCTGCATCAACACAGGACATAATAGCCCAACTTCAACTTGCACATATTTTGTAGCTCCTTTACACCTGAGTTTAGGCACCTGAGTTAACAGAATGGGGGTTAGTTAATAAAGAAACTTCGCCTTTTTTTCAAGTCTAGACACCTTAAAATTAAAGCAAATCCACTGTTCCTGCAAGAAGTTCTTGCAAGGGTGGCAAGTCAGCCACAAAGGTAACATTGAGGATGGTTTTGCAATCTTAAGCAAAGACTGGAAATGCAGAGATTGGGCAGGCCAGGTCCTCAATGATGTCTGTTTTCAGGACAGAACCAGCATTTGTTAGAATCAAATCTGGCCTTCAAATTTGTGCCATCTCACAGGCCCTATGTTGCATCCCATGGGGATTTTG